>NTHP01000013.1:2441085-2454756 GCA_003416845.1 Oplegnathus fasciatus
TGTTTATTTCATTAAAAACTCCATTTTATTAGAAATATGCAGCATGTGAACACAAGAGAAACTACAAGAACAGTCTTAAAAAAATTTCAACATAGGGTATGACAGGACCACAAGACTAGCTAAGCCTTAAAGCAACAGTTTGATATTTTGGGAAATACACTTATTTGCTTTCTTACCAAGAGTTAGATGAGAAGATCAATCCCACTCTCTTGTCTGTACGCTAAATATGTAAATAAAGCCAGCAGGTGGTTAGCTTAGCTTAGCACAAAGACTGGAAAAAGGGGGAAAGAGCTAGCCTGGCTCTCTCCAAAGGTAAAAAAATCCACCTAACAGCACCTCTAAAACTCACTAATTAAGACATTATATTTTAGTTTCCATGGTCTCATGCAGAGATCATTTATTTAGATCATGCAAAGGAGCGCAGCAATACTGATTCTGCCTGCCCTATTCAAGGAGAGCTCCAAGTTCCTTTACTGTGTAGATGAGGTATATGTTGAATCTTCACACTGTCATTGACATTTTTTGTACTGTCAATCACCTTTAGCTTAAATTCTATCAGGAGCTTCCTTACATATGTTTCTTTTCCATAGGAACCAACACGCTCATTCCCAACCATCATCTTCCATGATGCAGGGAGTCCCCTCCTTGCTGTGAAAGCATCCTTAAAGATGGATGGAGTCTCCATCACAAGTGGAGAAATGGATGTGCCACAGGCTCTGCAGCGTCTACTTGAGGTGTGTTTCCTGTTTTGTGTGGAGTACCCCAAACAGATTAAACACACACTCTCATTTATAGAACATGATTTATTCAAACTACTAAATGGTAAGAAAAGAGCGTCTATTCCGGTGCTCAGCTTTCACAGTGAATGATGGAATTGATGTAAATACAAATTTTCAAGAAAGTGTTTGCCAAGATTCAAAATCTTTAGCCTGTATACTGTTCTTTTGTTTTTAATCCATCTGTCACTACTATTCAGTAACATATCTTGGTAATTCCAAATGTTGAGGATTGTCAGTGATAGTTTAATATTTAAAATCTTAACTGAAATTGAAATTATATTTCTATTTTATATGTGGTGCTAATATATTTTAATTTCTGTGTGCATGGAATGTTTTGTTTACTGTCATATTTTATATTTTGTAACGTAGCCTACAATTTATATTGTGTGTAGTAATGGTTTTATATTGACGATCAATACAGTCAATTTGAAACCACCACTCTTTTCTTTTTCTTCAGTCTACAATAGGTTGGTAGTGGCAAAGGGCCTACTGTGTGTTGAAGTTTTAAATATTATAGGTTATAGGTTATTCTATTTAAATTAGTAGTAGTTAAATTAACTTCATATCATGGTAATTCTGCAGAATTATTTAAAGATGGTTGGTCAACCAAGGCAATAAGGCAATAAAAGGTTTGGGATATTGACTGAACCTTTAAAAGGTTCTCAACCATTTTCTCCAAGGGTTCTTTTAAATGAACCCCCTGAAATGGTTCTATATAGATCCTTTTAAGGGCGCCAAATATATACCAAGTTACAGAACCCTTAAAGGTTCTATAAAGAGGTTCTTGAATTAACCTACAATGTGGATTATACCACCTTTCCTTTTGCTGATACATTCAAAAATGCACCCACCTTTGCACTGCAGTGGAAATCACAGCCTTCTAGACGTTTGTGAAGTAAGTAAACAGTGTGTGAATGAGTTTTAACTGTTAACAAGATCCGGCTACTTTTACTGAAAGGTGAGTAAATTAACACAAATGATTTTTGCATTTTAATATAATGTGGGACAGCTTTGCCCACACTGTCGGTTTAATATGAATCCTGTGTCGCTGTCTGTGGTGCTGAATGTGGCTCCAACCGGCCTCCATACACACATTTACACACCCATGATCAGATGTCCAAAATGTGAGCTTGAACTCTCCAACCCATGTTCAGGATGTAAAACCAATGAAAGCAGCCCTGATGTGTTTAAAACCCACCATCCTGAACTTAAAAGCGCACGAGCCCATAGTGTGCGTTGCATCTCGTGCACCCGGGTCGGATGCCCCTTCATTCATCTGAGGAGAGACTCCGCTGTGCGTGTAGGAGGAGGGGCGAGAGGGAATCCCAGGAAGGGGTTACAAATATCGCGTTGCTGCTGTCGCCCCGTCCAGTCACCAGCTCCAGAGGAAGTGAAGGTTGAGGAGCAACGAATGGATGAATGAAACGGACAAGAGTTTGAACTTTCCGTGTTTTTGCAGAGGGACGAGAGGCAGGGACGCGCTCTCCGCACTCACGGTGATGTTTAGGGGAGCAGACAGGTTCCTCCGCGACGAATCAGCGGCAATGTCAGCCCGACCGAGGAGCTCAAGGATGAAGCGCGTCTCGGAGCAGCGCTGCTCAGCCACGGTGCAATAGTGTGTAAAATAATCGCCTGGTTGTTTTCGCCCGCGCCGAGATTTGAACACGTTGTCCTTTGTAACCAAATGTGGGAAGACGCTCACGTTTCTTCGGGGGATTGTTGTGAGACAGGGGGGGAACTTGGGTCCAGTATCGGCTCGGCTGATCCTGCGTGGACATTGTGTTTGCAGTGATTGTTCAGGCCTCCAGTCGCTCGGCTGGACAGCATCAAAGCGCACAAACCTCTGGCAAAATGTCAAGGATGCTCCGAGAAGGAGCGCAGACCGCAGAGGCAGCAGCATGACTGGCAACACCGAGACACAGGACACAGGTCAGAAGTGGGGCAGAGAGAACCGTTGTCGCTGCCTTTTTTAAGAGACATTTGAAACCAGACAGAATGGGACTGCACGACATTAGTGTATTTTCCTGGGCTTCTTCGACGTGACACCGGACTCCCCCTGTGTGTGCGCCTCTCTGGCTCCGGGTGCGCCTGGACGCTGCTGCTGTGCAGTTTGGGTGTGAACTGGAGCGCCGGTGGATGCCGCAGCCCTGCTGGGTCAAGACGCAGATTGGTGAGGGGTCAAGAGATTGTTTTAGTGAGGGGAAATCCCCGCCAGGAGCCCCACCGCTCTTCATTACGCCATGGATGACTCGGGGATAATACGGCGCCGGAGGCTGCAGGTGAGCTGGTTTGGCAGGACATCATCACCCTGTGATGTGTCTCCTCCTCTAACAAAACATCTTTCTCATTGTTTCCAGCTGTTCTCCACACAGTCAGACATCCTCTCAGTACACCAGGAGTCCACAGGGTTAGTTATGCATTTGTAGGGACAAGTTGCTGTGATTTTCATTTTTTTTTATGGCTTCAGCATCACAGTATGAATCCTTATGATGAATGTAGCCACAGGCCTCAGTATATATATCATGAATATTCCCATAGAGACTCTTAAATTGACTTTATCTTATAGTAAGGCCAACATCATGGTGGTTATTAGCTCATACTATCACTTAAAATGACTGGAAGCAGCTGTCTATAAAGAATACAACAATGTTACACTTTGCTGTGGTACAGTATACACACTATCCCAATATCCCAATGTACTGCCGATTTGTAGACAGTTATTTTCATTATCGATGAATCTGCTGATTATTTTAGTTCTTAAAGCATCAGAAAATAGCGAAAAGTGAACGTCAAAATTCACAGAGCACAAGGTGATGTCTTAAAATAGCTTTTTTGTGTTTGACCAACAGTCCAAATCCAGATATTCAAAGTGGCTTTGGAGAAGTGGAAACCATCAAATTTTTGGCATTTTTGCTTAAAAATTAACTTAATGGTTAATCAATTATTCAAATAGTCACCCATTCATTTTCTGTCAACTGACTTACTGATTAGTTAAGCCAGCTGTTTCAGCTCTGATTGCAGAATTACTGTAAGAGAATAAAAAAGTCTGTCTAATCATGATGCTTTAAGCAAAGCCCCAAACAAAAATCTATCTATTCTTACTGTATGTTTCCTAAAGGGGTCACACAATGTGTGTCAGGTGGTGAGTGGCATCACTATAAAGCTCATTTTAGGATCATTTTATTTAGTTCAGCTTCTGTAGGCCACACCGTCTCCTTGACAAAATGTAGGTAATGAATCGCCACTCATGCATACTGATATGACGTGTTCAAATGACTGCGTTCATCCATTATGAAGCAGCCTGCTTAACCACGGGTCATACACCCCCCTCCATCTTTGTGTGATTCAGTCAAGTGAACTGAGCAGAGATGAGCAGCCTGCAGGCCGGGCGGAGAGCTGCCTCCTGTGGGCATGTGTGCATGCAAGTGTGTGTGCATTTATTTTCATTTATTCATTCGGTATGCCTTTAATGTGGTGGTTATATTTGCTTAAAAAAAAAACGGAGAATCGTCAGCGAGGGCTCTGAATTGCACCTCTGAGCTGCTCAGAGGCAAATTGACCCCTATCACTGTGAAAAGAGAGAGAGGGAGAGGGAAGAGGGGTATAAAGGAATCAAGGGAGGATTAGTAGTGAGGTGTGCTGATGGTTTCATGTCTCATCATCCCCACCGCTCAGCTCACTGCTCTGCTGCTGTGATGTATGACAGGAGCTGCAAGGGAATTAATCATCATAGAGTCAGACTCACAAAGTCGCTGGCATTTTATAGATATAGGCCAGCTGAATGATTTGGTGTATGTCACTGTGTGTGTGTGTGTGTGAGAGAGAGAGAGTGTGCGGACTTATAGTTTAAGGGATGTGTACATGTAGCTTATCTGCATGGAGTTTTATGCCCATCAATATGTGTGTGTGTGTGTGTGTGTCTATAAAATCGTGTGTTGACGTGTGATTGGCTCTGCGTGTCCTATTCAACTGCCCTGTCACTCCCCTGGGTGTCATCATCCCAACCGTCACTCTCTCTCTCTCTCTCTCTCTCTCTGACACGCACACACACACACACACACACACACACACACACACACACAGTCATTCTCTCTGCACCATATGGTGACACACCCCACTCCCCTGCAGTCGGGGTCAGGGGTCACACCCATGATGCATTGCTCCAACATGACTAACATGAAATGAACATCTTTGTACCCGCTGCATTCTGTGACACTGCATTTGGCCTGCTGGCACACATACCGTATATGTACTATTATGCACGCCATATAAAGACTAATATTTAGAAATAATTATTATTTTATTAGGTTTGCATAAAATTGCTACAAAACAATATGTCATCTATATAAAAAGTTGAAGTGAAATTTGAATTCTCCTCACTTTTTGTGTAAGGAAATATAAACTATAATGATGCAGCTATTGTGCCAATTTTTCCTTATTTAAACAGAGGATAAACATATCTGTGGAAACAGAGTCAAAGCTTCAGGCTTCTGGATGTGCTTCCCTTGACTCGTTGTCATCTTATGGGATGTGTCATTGACTGGAGCATGTCATAGGCCTGTATAGCCTATGAATGTTGACACAAGTTATTCCTTTTACAACAAGTCACACGGTGTTAGCTATCAACTGCTAGCAATTTAAAGGTATAACGAGTAGGATTTTCCTAAAAAACAATGTATAGACTCAAATAAAAATAATCCCTCTCAATCATCACTTATGACCCACTAGAAGTGTGTGGCAGTGTCTGTATCTGCAGAGACCCTGCCCTCTGCCTGGATTTTCTTATTCTGCTGTGCTCAGGATGCTTCTGGGCGTCAACATTTGGACAGTGGTGTGTGGCCACAAGCCAATAACAACACGCAGGGTGTGAGGGCCGGGACTCTATAAAAACGTAGTGACCAGTTACCAGATCGTAAGCACGTGGGACCTCCAGAAGCTTTGAGCCGGAGAGGAGGGGCCAACTTTGAATGTTGTGTTTACAAATAGCAACTGACAAATCCTACTCATTATACCTTTAAACTGTCTGTCCCTTTACAACAAAGTGCAAGCTAGTTAGCCTGGCAGGTAGTTTAGCGCTGATTCTCACAAGACGTTACTTTTTGTTTGTTTTATTTGAACATCTGCTGAGTCACCGGGGGCCTCTCAGTGTTGTATTCAATCCACATTATACTGAAGAGTGCCCGCCTACACAGATATTGGACCAATGAAATTACAGCTCTGACATCGTCATTCAGAACCAAATATTCACACCTCTGGGAGAACACTAATGTAGGGGGTGCTATTGCTGCCAAAAAGTAAATAAAACTTATATTTCTTCTTTTTTGTAAGTACAGTTTTTTACATTTTGACCAAATAAGTACACAAGTCAAACCAAACTTAATACTGATTTTTTAGCAAAAATACATGTTAATGTCAGTTCGACTTTAACATCAGCATTCACAAGTTTTCTTCACCAGTCATTGTCACCACAGGCGTGACATTCACATAATATGTGATAAATGGCTGCACAGAAAAAAAGTGCACCAGACCATTTAGTATGCACGACACACATGCCTCACCCCCACCCATCAGCCCCTCTGCCTTTTCCATCTGTCAGACCCACATTGGTTAGTCAGTCACTGCTATAGATGATGACTGGCCTGGTCACTGTCTCTTGGCAGCAGGACACTCCTTGATTGATCCCCGTTGTTCGTCTCCGGGCCTACTCCCCCTACCATTTTTCTTTTGCAGTGTGTCCACAAAATGATTGGACCTGCCGGCTCACCCTGACAGAGCAGCGGTGTGCTTTATAGGCATGCAGCTCAGCTAATGCCATTTCATTATTACAGGGGCTTTTTTATTCCTTCAGTGCAGACAAGATGACTTGAAGGACACAACAGCAAAGGACCTTTTATTGGTTCCTGTGTACCAGGAGACAGAATTCACTGGACTTTGAAGTCTCAGCTATAGTTTACTGCCGGCATCGAAATGTTTACCCCCTGGCTTTTTGAATGGCTGACTGAATGGATGGATACATGGATGGAGGGAGCGATGGTGGATTGACTCACTGGTTAGCAAGCTAGCCGACTTCACCTTGCTGAATGGCTGAAGAATAGCAGACAAATCATATTATCATCATTTTTAATGGTTAACCATTTGTCCAGTGGTTCAAGGAAACACAAGAGACATTGTTGCATTCAAATTATGCAAATAAAGTTTATAAAAATAACATCTCTGTGCCTGAGGTTGAGTGAATTAACAATGATGCATCGAGAATGACAGTGACTCAAAACATGAGGCAACCATAAAAACAGGCCCCTGGAGTGTGCACACACATATAGTACATGTACACACATTGTATGAGTGCTACAGTTGAACCGTAAACAAGGTTATTTACTGTCAAAGTGAACATGGTTCGACAGAAATAGGCCATCTGCAGGATAGATACTAAAAAGCACAACATTAATATGTATCTGTAAGCACTTGAAGTAATCTTAAGGCAAAATGCTCCTACATAAACCGTCGACATTACAAGACAGTGGCACAATCACCCTCCAGTGAGAGCATCTGAACATTCAAAGACGCTTGCACAGTCTCCCTTTCTTTTACACAAACACATAAACATGCACACTCCCATCAGTGTGATAGCCTGGGACTAAAGGGGATCAGACAATCGTTTATAAGCTCAAACCTCAGCGTACTCCCCCAGAGGACGAAGCTAAACCTGGATAAAAAGAGCAGCCGTTTCCTGTCAGAGACGGGAGCAAATATAGTGCGGAATTGTGCTGCTTTCTAATCTGTGATCGGTGGGCATGTCATGTTTGTGACAGAGCCTCCCATCTGTTGTCAGTCACCCTTCACCACCGCCAGACTTCATTAGCGGGACTCAGAGTGCATTTAGCTCTAAACCCGGCAACGCATCAGCCTCAGATGCCTTTTTTTTTTTAAACAATCTTTTTACATGATCTGACGCGGGAAACGCAGCCACGCGATGAGCAAGAAGCATGGCATTCTGACACACTAATTACACCACAGGAGAATTAAGTCACAGAGAATGCAGGCTGCAGAAAATGCCTTGGATAATATTTCCCTAATGATATATTGTATGCTTATTCTTTACTTTGTGGAAATGCTGAGACTGTGAGTCACTGTGAGCAGACTGCTGTGCTCGTCTCCTGGCACAATGACGACTGACAAAGTCTAGATTGGAATTGGGAAATGAGTTTTTACAAATTAAAGTGGAATTGGGGATTATGAGGGGAATTTCAAGCAGATACCACATGTGACACTGATCACTAAGAATTATAATGTGTAAATGAGGGTGACAGTGGACTGCTTTAATGGAATCTTTACTGGGTTAATAAAGGCTATGTCACTTGAGGATTTGATAATTGAGCTAAGATAGCACAGGCATATAATCTACAGTCCTGCAGATTCACTGCACAGTTTAGACTCTCATTTGCAGCTACTTTTCTAGTCTACTGCGTGCAACCTTGGACCAGGGAAAGACCTCGTGTGAGGAGGGGAAGACGGATGCATCATATTCACGCTGCCTATTTATTATTTCAGGCACCAGTAGACGGCTGCACTTTGTTTAATGTGCCAACTGGTTCTTTTTATTGTCTAGACATGCCTGAACATTAAAGAGCCCCGCAGAGGGACATCAGACAGACAGTAAGCAGATGTTCACAAGTCTGGATTCAGATACAAAAGAGGTATAGCAGTCTGTTCTCTTCCACTAATAGGTTTAATGCATTTGGGCTTGGTATTTCTAAAACCCTGGCTACAGACCTGACAGTTTAGTATGTACACATGAAAATAAACAGTTTATATTGTGTGTGGCATGATGAGATTTTATGTGGCTGTGTTTACGTATAGCTGCTCTGTAATAGCACTGACTGTCAGGTCTAGTCCAGGCTTGTTTGCGTAGTTAACCCTCCTCATCATAGAGGAGCCTCTCTTGCTCCTGTAAGCCATCGCCTCGTCGGCTCTGACGGCTCAGGGTCAATTAGTCTGATCAATGAAGGACAAAGTGAAGAGGGATCAATAGGTTGAATATTCAGTTGTCCTTGTAAAGAGGGATTTGTCTCTGTTAACGCCTAAACCCTCGAGACATACAGTCGAATAGCTGTGGAGCCTGCGACTGGCTTATGATCCTGAGATGAGGAGAAGGCAAGATTATTATTTTCTATTTTTGTTATCGGGTGAGTGTTTTCCACTCTGTTTGGTTTACTGTGGCGCCTTACTACTCCGATTTCTCCTCTGGAGGTAATTGTCTGTAAGACTTAACCTTATGGATGGTGACTGACAACATAAAAACACTCTGCTGTGTTGGAGGTTTGTCCTTGTAATACAGAGCTTTCAGGCAGCCACGGTATAATACATATTTTGTGCTTGAGAGGAGATCAGTAGCAGCAGGTCCACACACATACATGCTCACTCGCACACAGTCTTTATCTGAAGGTTAACCTAATAATTGCATTGACTGTGGCTAGAAGGCGGTCGATGCGACGCTAACAGCACCTTAACAACATTACCCTGCATGTGACAGGAGAAGGTGTGAAGCGGCTAATGCATTAATTGCATCTGCCACTATACACTGTGCAATGGCTCACATCTGAGACGCACAGACACACGTGGGGCTGAAGGCCAGAGTAGTCAGGCTCAAGGGTAAGGTTGTGGGCATGAAAGCATGATCTCTCTCTCCCCCTCTACTCCACCCTTGTTTACACACTCCGTCCCCTCCCTCTCTCTCTCTATCTCAGTGTGCGGGGTTTTGTAAAGAGCCAGGCTGTGCTGGCATGAGATCTGGCTCTGCTCACACTGTTTTCGTTCGGTGCAGTGAGTGTCTGCTGCAGCTTCAGCCCAATGTACTCTGTCCATCTGGACTCAGGAGATGGGAGGATAGAACGAGAGAGAGAGAGAGAGAGAGAGAGAGAGGGGTGGGGGGGTTGGCTTAAAGCACTGGAAGAAATGAACACTGACTGGTTTGAAAACAAACATAGATGCAAATACATAATATACATACATGCAGAGTTAACCAGGATAAGTTCAAGTTGAAATTTATTACCTTGTTAGTGTGGATTACCAGCTAGGTGACTTCTTCAGGGCCCAAGAGCCCCAGGGGGCTCCAAAAGCCCCGGGTTCACTGTGTGGCAATTAACCGCTCACTTAGCCCTACCCCGCTTAGTTACTGTTGCTACACCTGTCAAGCTTTCCCTTCTCACATGCAGTTTACAAAGATAACGGTGACTGATTTACCACCCCTTGTTTTCAGACAGAGGTAGACAAAAGCAGGAGACCGGAGGTTTTGCGGCAACTGCCGTTAGTTAGCCACAGTAAACAAACTAACATTATGTCCATGAGTTGGTTGAAAACGTTTTAATGTTTCCACCTAACTCAGTTTAAAACAAGAATCCTCTAAACGGGGTCTTAAATAGCACTTGATGGCTGCGAAAAGACTGAGAATAACGCTACATGTCCCAGGCCAAA
Source organism: Oplegnathus fasciatus (assembly GCA_003416845.1). Taxonomy (NCBI): domain Eukaryota; kingdom Metazoa; phylum Chordata; class Actinopteri; order Centrarchiformes; family Oplegnathidae; genus Oplegnathus; species Oplegnathus fasciatus. The sequence continues at coordinate 2,451,336 of NTHP01000013.1, forward strand.
GGTTAGCATCTCCATCAACTTCCAGCAAATTGTTTTTGTATTGCAGTGTAGAGATAGTATTATAAGTATGACGTGAAAAATGTAAGCTCAATCCGTCACTTCACTTCAACTGCTAACATTAGCATAAACTCTAATAGCATTCAGAGCCTGTTGTGCCTCGCTACGGTTGCTAAGCTATTAGTCGCTCTACTAAAGCACAACTGGCATGATAAGCCTTAAGGTGGATCTCCTGAATTAATTTGCGTTTAATCAAATTAGCACACAGCAAACCTGGGGGCATGTAAAATTTTAGCATAGGAATAAATACTGCACAAAGAGTCAGGGTCAATCTGGCACAGCATCCATCCGTGGGTCTTTCATGCCAAATGATAAAGATGTTTAATAATAAATCCAAATTAAAATACAGAATTTTTATGTCTTGGAAAAACTGTAATTTTAACAGTTACATAATTTGACAGTAGTGTGAAGTAAACCTCCCAACCACTAAAAGCGTGACAGATTATTCAACAATACTGCTCCTTCACTGAATAAGCTTGTCTTGATGTTTTTCTCTCTACCTGATGTAACATCCATTTTCAAGGAAAAACATCAAATTTAAGAAGGAAGATGCTTTCAAAAGGCTTATGGTGACTTTAAAGGGGAACTCCACACATTTTACATTTAAACGCCAGTTTATCCGTCACCCATGGGGTGCACTACCCAGCCTGTTATTATGTCTCCTGCTGCTCTAGAAGAGCTTTGTCAAGTCTGTAAATGTGTTTTTCTATATTGCTCAGAAACTGCATATATGAATTTTTCTGTACCTGATCTCTCTTTTTTTCTTTTTCTTTGTCTTTCTTCCAGAAGGATTTGCCACTGCCTCGCAAGAACAGCAGGTGAGTGTTACCTTCGTTCATCCCTCCCACCCTCTGTCTTTTCTCTGCTCTCTGGGGAGAGACCGGGTCCCTCCATGAACAAAAACAATTGCACCAAGAGAAGCTGCTGAGCTTGATTTGCACGTTGTGTTTTGAAAGCTCTGAGGATGCTTTGAGTGGTGCTTGTGGCGTTGAGTGGGTAGTGCTTGTGTGAATGAGGAGGAGGTCGGCTGGAGGGATGCTGGGAGTCTGTCGGAGTCTGATTAAGGCCAGCCGGGAGCTCTGGAGGCTGTCCATGGTGCTGAAAGCCATTCTGCCTTTCCCAGTCGCTCAGTTACTCACTCTTTATCTCCCTTCTTCTCTTCCTATTGCTTGGTTATTAATCTGTTTCTGTTCCACTGTCATTTCCACCCTCAGCTTCAGCTCCGGTCTACCTATCCCTCTTCTCTAAATCCCTTCTCGTGCTCTTCTTTCTATCTCCCTCTTACACACTTAGTCTGGTTTGTAGTTTATCAGTATAGCAATCAGCTTTAGCCAACCCACGGGCAAAACAAACTATAAAACCAGACACATAGTGATGGAAATACAGTAAATCACACACATTCAGTCTAACATAAAATACAGTTAAATTACCCACAGCAAAACAAAATAAGCATCAAAGCAGCAAAGAACACAATATTGGTTCTGTGGATAAATGTAAAAAACAACAAAAACACTGGAGAGTTTTCACCTGATACACAGACATTTCAGAGGGAAATATTGTACTTACTTACTCGACTACATTTATTTGACAGCTGCAGTTTCTAGTCACTTTTGATTAGATTGAGATTTTAAATAAAAAAAATAACTACTTAATAGAATATGATCCATTTCTACAGATGAAACTACCCAGCAGTTTAAATAGTTAACAATAGTTTCACCTCCTTCCACTACAGTGTAAAATGCTGCTTACACAGACATCCATCAGTAATAATGATCCAATATATAATAATATAACGCTAATATAATGCTTTTGCAGGGCTGAACCCACAGATTATCATCCTCCTCTGCAGTCCCCCTCAGCATTTTGGCATCTCTCCGCTCATTGTTTTGCTTTTTTAAATTGTTTTGGTTGAGTCTCACCGCTCTCATCACAGTGGTTTCCAGTCGTCACCGGCAGCTGCTTTCAGAGAATAAGCTCTAAAAACCCACTGAACATTACCTGCTCAGCGCTAAACTGCAGACAGGCAAAGCTAGCGACTGGTGAACACAGTGGAGCATTTAGCAGCTAAAGAGACAGCTATTTCCCTCGAGAGTTGGTGGAGACCAAAAACAGAGCTAAAAAGAGAGTGAATATTGAATTTATATTTGTCAGGTGGCCAGAAACACGACTCCAAATGGATGCTAATGTTGTTCTGTGTCTGCTGGATGTGTAAATCAGCAACTGAGGTGATATGTCACAGGTTGCTTCTGCTGCCCCCAAGTGGCCAAAAAATCTATTAATGCAGGTTCAAAAGTCACATGTATGACATGTTTATTAGTGAACTTTAGAGGCGTTGGTAGGAGGATTTTGTTTGGACAGAGCCAGGCTAGCTGTTTCCCTCTGAAGCTAACTGGCTGCTGGCAGTAGCATCATATTTAGCGCACAGACACACAGACATTTAAAACATCTGAATACTTCTTCCATCACTGCATGATGTATTGATTATTATGAAGAGAGTATAAAACAAGACCAGCGTGTTAATAAGGCTATTAAGGTGTTTCATTATAATGTCTTTGCTCCACTGAGTAACAGTAAAGTAGTTCTGTATTTGTGTCTGTGTGGTCATAGCCCACTACCTCTGTCTCCTCCCTCCTCTCTGGTCCCCATTCCCCTGCTCTATCCATCTTCTCTACGCTGCCCCCTCATCCCGAGTCATCATGGGTAATCAAACATGAAATGAATGTTTGTGTACGGGCCGTGTTCTCCTATCCATCTCACTGTTGTCTTTCACTCTCCGCCAATACTTCCCATTTTTGCAATCATGCCCCTCTCTCTTGAGACAGCTTCCATTTGGATTCAGTCTGTCTCCTTCGGATCACATCCCGTCTCCCTCTGTAGGACGCTATCAGCCCCGCCATCCATTATAGATGAGCTCAGTGGAGTTGGCTTCACATTCAATCTGCCTACTGCACCCATTCATGGGCAAACACAGCCATTCAGGGTGTGCGTGTGTGTGCCATACATCATTATCAGTTCTGCGTCTTTTAAATCTTTGATTCCAGTCAACATCAGTTTTACAGTTATGTAACAGTCCACATGACGTTGTCCCTTAGTCATTGAGATAGATTAACCTCCCATTACTCTGTGCTTCATTCATTCATTTTGTCCATAGCCCGCAGTAAAAGCTTTTAACTCCCCATCAGGTTCTTTCAGTGCACAGACATTGAGAGCGCAGAGAAAAAGAGGAAAACACAACCACAAATAAGTCACAAAATTACACTCTGTACCAAGGCACCTTAGCCCTGAGAAAATGACCCACAATCCCCTGCCGCCTTTTGTTGTTCCTCTCTAAAAGACAGACCCACCCTATCTCCTCCCACCATCC
>NTHP01000013.1:2462437-2500645 GCA_003416845.1 Oplegnathus fasciatus
CTTTCCCCCCCCCCCTTGTTTCACTTTCAAGTTTCGTTCCACTGAATTTGCGGTCGCCTCGTTTCCATAAACATTTGCTTTCCCTCATCTCGCTTTCATGTCATGATTGTACCAGCACCAACGCCCCTATCTCTCTGCACATCTCCCTCCTCACCCTCCATCCATCTCTCCGGCCCTCGGCAACGGCCTGCACAATCCAGATTTACTGAGTGCAGCCGAGTGCATCCCTCCCTCCCCTCCCACCCTTCTCTTGATCTCAAATGACCATCGAGCAAGAAAAAAGGCCCCGGGCATCGTCTCTGAAATTTGGACTCTGCATCAGCAGCTGCATACTTGCTGGATGTGTAAAGTAAATATACGCCAGTTAGCATCTACGTGTTTACACACAGCGCTGAATAATGACGGCCTTTTATTCTCGAGCTGTACGGGGGAAACTCAAGGCCAGGCGCTGTGTGTTTTTGTGTGTTTACAGCCGGCCTCCATTGATTTCCTGCAGCACTGAGAATCCATTAACCAAGAATAGTCGTACTGCTCGGTGTGACTTTGTTTTAGCCTCTCTCTGTCTTTCTCTTTACTCCGAAGGTGCAATTACTGATGCAATGAAAGCCAGTGAAGCTATGTCGACCCTCACACGCTGAGACACACACACATAATACACACACACACACTCATTGAGATGATTGGTATCACTGGGTTCAGCTGCAGGGCAGGGAGTGTGTTACAGTGAGGTTATTGCAGCTTCAGAGAAAAAAGTTTAAGGTTACAGAACAATGGCAGGATGTGATTGATCCAGTTGAGAAAGTGTGAAATGGCACAGTAGCAGTTATCGGAACCTGCATGTTAAATCCAACCTATTGGCATTTGTGATCAATATCCATAAGGCTAGTTATAGGCGTGATCGATCAGGACATCCTGTGTGCCGTTTAAATAATGAAAACAGATAGATGAGATGGTGCTGGCTCTGTTTTGTGGCCTTATTGTAATATTTTAGGTGACAATATGAGTCACAAGCTCAATCAGTGGTGTTAGCAGATGGGCAGATGGACAGCTAAAAAAGCCAGGCGTGATTGGCTGCTGGTAATACTCCAATAGCTAATCAACTGCCAAATGTCTCTTGGTGGGACGGGAGCCTCTTTGTTTTTTCTCTGGTCATCTAAAAGACTCCACAGTGCAGTCAGGCTGTAAACGAATGTAAATACATGATTTGGATATGAAGAGATGATACATTCTGAACTGCACACATACTGCTAACTCACTCTTTGCAGTGATGGAAGGATCCCCAATGTCCATTGAGGATGAATGTCCATGAATCAGTTTAGAAATCAGAGAAAAAAGGAAAAAAGACTTTTTCTTCAGTATAAACAGTAATCCAGGTGATTGTTGTCAAGCAGCATGACTTTTCATGGTGCAGATTTATCAAAATGTAAACAAATAGGCTAGAGGCTAAAACCATTGTGTAGGAGATGGTATCAAGTTCAGTATTTGGATATTCGTCGAGGCTCAACCTCCATAACTTTTTATCAGTTTTCAGCAGATTTGTTTGCTCGGTGCAAGATATAGTTTGACTGATGTTTCACAGGTGTTTTACTTCCTGATCTGGCACCTTGCACCACTCGACAGCAGAGAGATAGGGACCGTTTTAAAAGTCCATGCAAAATGGCCAAGTGAGCTTCTTTTTTCGCTGACACCAACTTTATTTTCATGTGGACCTTCTCCCACCACATACACAGACTCATTTTTTAAAACTGTGAAATATGACCCAGTGAGTTATTATGGCCTATTATTTTGAAAATAGCTTTATCATTTTGTAATCACAGAACATTTAGATCCACTTTACTTTCATCTGGACCTCCTCCCATTTTATACACAACCTCCAGTTTTTGCAAATCCGACTTGTATTTTCTCACTGTTAAAACCTTCCATCATTCATTGCCTACCGGGCTTTTTTTTTTTTTAAGGTAGGGTACAAATACAAATCGTGTTTTATTATTTGATTGACTGTACATAGCTCTATACGAATGAGGAATATAAGTGGCAGTAGAAAACTATTTAACACAGAAAATTAAGTTACAAGTGTAGGCCACTGGACGGTCGCATTTTTGCCACATAAACAAACAGAGATCGTAGCTTTGTCTTAGGCTCCACCCTACAATGCAGGAATGGCCCAGTGCTGTCCAGCAAGTAACGATGGCAGGTGTTAACACAGCCACAAACAGTGTGTGTCCATCTACATCCATGGGAATTGCATGGGAACGAAGACGAGAGATTTGCGAGTTGAAATTGTTCTATGACCTTAAATAAACAGGTTTATTGTGTAATATTAGTAATTTAGTTAGTTTCTGTGCGGTAAAATTCCTTGTGAGATCAGTCATTATGTCAGTCGTTGGGTAAATTATTCACATCCAGATGAGGAGTAGAAAACACTGTAGTGTTAGAGGTATTTCTGTGTCTCCCTCTCCCCCCGCCTCACATAGTGTGTCTTCCTCTGTGCATCTTCAGCTCACTGTGTTGATCTCATCTCAATCAGCTCACGTCTCTACACAGCAAGTGTCACTGAAGGTGTGTGTGTGTGTGTGTGTGTGTGTGGTGCATCCTGCTCACATGTGAACCTAATGTGACAGGGGCTGGGAGGGGAGAGAAGGAGGGAAACCAACCATTCTCTTCATCTACCAGCGAAGATGAGATGCTGTTTGCATTGTGCCTGTTCTCTTCTCTTTGTTCCCAGTCGTTTTTGTTTGCATTTATTATGCCCCTCACTACCTGGGAAACCGAAGCACATTGTGCCGCACATGTTTTAAAAAGCCTTCAAATTAAATTGCACTGCTGCAGTGTATTCTAACAAAATAAAGGGATCGCTTGGATACAAAAAGCTTGCTCAGTTCACTACCTAATGGTGTGTGAGTTAGATACAGTAATATCATGTGCAAAATGAATGTGTGTGGAGTCCACAGGCAGATTTGAGGTGACTCAGTGTGGTAGTCACTGCTATTAAGAGCCTCAGACGTAATTAACTGAAGTCATGGAAAAGTGGATGTTTCTGCAGTATTTTATTTTCTGGGAACACGGTTCATTTTTACGATCTCTATCCTTTCTTTTCTCCCTCGCTTGTTGCAACTATTCTCTCCAACTTTGCCACTCTCTCACCTCGCTCCACACCCTCTCCCCTCATTTCTTATCTCGGCTGAGGGGAGGCAGACAGGGATGGATGACTGAGGAAATTGAATCCCCTTTATCGGTGTTGTGCTCCTGCAGTGAGCCGTGCATTTGCATGTGTCTGCTTCTTCTGCACCCATACATGCGGCCCCAGTATGCACACATTCATGCATAGCAACGAGTGCAGAGACGCAGTACACAAACACGACTCTGCTGAGGTGACACAGCAATTGCAGTATCCTCTCATGTTGATGCATGTCTCTCTCTTTTTCTTTACAGCTGTCGGACAAGCAACAGGAAAAGTCTGATCCTGACCACCACGTCTCCCACGCTGCCTCGCCCACACTCCCCTCTGCCTCTCCCTGGACACCTTGGTACGTATAGTAACACCTCACACCTCAGCTGTTACCTTGTCTTGTTCATTTGTTGATAGCAGACAGGCTAACTTTTTGAATCACTTAGATTCCAAAATACTTATTAAAGAAAGACATATTTTCCCCCAGAATAACAACCAGTTTATCAGGGTCTTTTAACTGGAATTGACTAAATAATCTAATTGACTAAACAGTTAAAGTTTGACATTTTGGGAAATTAGCTCATTCACCTTTTTGCTGAGAGTCAGATGAGAAGACTGATACCACTTTCACATCTGTATGCTAAATATGAAGCTACAGCCAGCAGCCAATTAGCTTAGCTTAGCACAAAGACTGGAAACAGCCAGGCTAGCTCTGTCCAAAGGTGACAAAATCTGTCTAACAACACCTCTAAAGCTCAACAACATGTTATATCTTGTTCGTTTAATTCGTATAAAAACCCAAGTGTAAAGACAACATGTTGTGATTTTACAGGGGGGTTATGTGCCGGACTATTTCTTGGTCGCCACCGTGAGGCTGACGGACAAACAGCGGAGACTCCAGGAAGTTGCTGCGTCTGACAGCACATAACTTCCTGTAAAATACCAAATTGTCATTTTTCCACTTAAGTTCTTTTACGTTAAGTGTCTCCCCCTGTTTCCAGTCTTTGTGCTAAGCTAAGCTAACTGACTGCTGGCTGTAGCTTCATATTTACCGCACAGACATGAGAGTGGTATCGATCTTCTCATCTATTCAGTTGGTTCAGTTTGACTTCTGACTGACCAGGACAAGGCGCTCAGATGTTGGGTGGCACATACTCTCTGACCCCTCAAACCTTTGAAAACGGATAGAAGACAGGATTGTGCAGATTGTACATTGTATTTACTGCTCCCTCAAATTAGGTGGCTTGATTCATTCGTCTATGAAAAACCCCCCGATCAAATCTCTTAGTCCATTAATCAAAACACCCACATTACTGTCCACAGAACAAGGCAGAGTAAATAAAAAGCTTAGGCTACAAAGCATTCATCAGTCTAAAAATCAATGACAGGCTTTTGTGATTTGGAAAAAATCTAAATCAATTTCACAGCATTTTAACCCCCAAAACCAACCCAACGATTATGAATGGTCACATAGTCGTATTGAATCACAGAATCAGACAAGCTTTAGTGCTGCACTTCAAGAGGAAACCGCGTTAAGAAGGTTTAAACTGTGCTCGTGGTCACTTGGTCACAGAATAAAAGGGCTTGTTTACACTTTGTCACATCTTCTTTTCCCACATTTGTGCCTCCCTCTCTCGTGTCTCATCCTCTGTGCACGTCTTGTTGTGTCCCCCCAGGGAGCAGCCCTCTGGACAGCCCACGAAACTTCTCTCCCAGCAACCCGGCGCACTTCTCGTTCGCCTCCTCCAGAAGGTCACTGCTTTATACTGCTACACATGTTGAGTGCGATTGCGCACATCTACTCCCACTTGTTTTTGTGCCAGAGATGTGAGGGGGACAGAAAGTGAGACAGAAGACAGGAGACAGACAGAAGTCAAGTCAGCGTGAGACAAAAAGGGAGGGGAGGAGAGGGAACAAGGGAGCATCAGAGAACAGACGAGGTGTGCGCGAGGTCTCGCACATCCCGGGGAGCGGGGAGACTCCCGCTGCACTCGCAGGTTCTCGCAGTGTAACAGCCTGACTCATGTGTGACAGGGCCAAGCCATTACATTCACAGTGCCTCTGTGTTTATTCTCGCTGCTCTAGTGACACTGCGTGTTAGTGTGTGTGGACGGGTGGCCATGAATGTGTGCATCTGTTCGTATGAATCTGTTTATATATTTGAGTTCATAGTAGAGGGTTTGCAGGTTGCTGAATATGTTACAAATATGCCTGTTAATGCTTTCATCAACCCACTACATAGCCCTGTCCTCATACTGTTACTACTACTGTACTGTTTTTTGTGATTTCAGCTAGGGGCCCTTATTTCCTATTAATAGCATACAATGATATTTTAGACAATAGCATCCTTCCACCCTCACTGTGAGGGTCTAAAATAATAGTCAGGCTGTAGTATGGATGAATCAACAAGGGCGAGACTTCACTGTCCTGCGTTCTATAGGCAGAGATGTATGTGAAGGATGCCAATTAGACTGTTATTTACCTTTGCCTCTTAGTCCGACACAGTGTTGGGAGTGGAGGCTCTGGGAGCCCGGCGCTCCTGTAAATCCTCTGTCCTCATTTATCAAATCTGTCTGCCTGCCTGTCACTGTGCGATCGAGGCACACAGGAGCACAGTGAATGAGTCCTCTGTGCTCTCCTCACTGAGGAGGCCCCCTGGGACTAACTAGATGTGTTATAAGTCACTGGTCTGCTGAATGACATTTTTTTCTAGTGCGGCTGAAATTGAGATGAGATCAGGTAGTGTGTGAAAATAGGTTGTCGGGGTTTTGACCAACAGTCAGATTTATTATTTCACAGGTGACAAAAATATCCTTATATATTTCAGTTCAACATTTTCTCTCCAGACATTTATGACAAAGTGTGTGCATCACATCGTAACATTTGTGTTCTCTGCAGAGCGGACGGACGACGATGGTCTTTGGCCTCTTTGCCCTCTTCTGGATATGGTACCAACACTCCCAGCTCCACGGTAAATAACTTCACTCACTTCCCATCACGTAAATCAGTGATTCCCAACCAGGGGCACATGTACCCTGAGGGTGCTTTTTACAGTAGCCAGGGTTTACAGAGCTCAACCAACTAAACGCAAGTAACTCAACTAAAAAATATAAATTATGATTTGATTAAAAAATATATCCACATTATGTGTTAAGGAGAATGGTAAACAGCCAAAATTGTTGTGATGTTTACCGTTACTATATTTGCAATAAGCTGCCAATCAATCTGAGTCAGTTGAGAGTGAATGGAAACTAGTTAGCAAGAGAAGTTGAAATATTTAGCTGTGTGATAGATATACAGTTAACCGTATAGCTTCTGCCACTCCTAGTGGTATTAGTATGGATACAAACTTGGTTTGGTAAAGGGGTACTTGAGCTCATCTGACTGTGCAGGTACATCAGACGTCTGTAATTGGCACAGATGTCTGTTTTATTTTCCATCCTTTGGCAGATTCTCAGCATACCAAGACTGCATTTCACTCCACTGTCATCATAGCATTGTTGTTTAAAGTATAAAGCAAGCGTCATCGTCTGTCTTCAGATCTTTCACTTAAAACACACACACAGTACATTTAAACTTTATCCATCTCCAGCATGTTGTCACTTCTATTTCCTTCCCTCCTGTCTTTTGGTGTGTGTCAAGTTGCGTGACTGCAACGTCAGACGCCTGGTTCCTACTCCCCGTCTGGCTGTGGAGGGAGGGAGGAGGACAGGAGGGGAAAGTGATGAGTGCCAGGCCGGTGGGATGAGAGGGACATGACATGAGAAACGTGGCGTAGGGAGGAGAAGCTGGCATGAGAGAGAGCACATTCTGTTCCATACGTAGTGTCTGGCTAAATTTAGCCAGATTTTCTATCATTAGAAACAAAGAGATATTTCATTGAAATAAATGCTCTGACGTTTATGAATTAGACTGAGCTGCAGTGCCCGGTGCTTCCCTCAGCTCCCCTCTATGAACAGAAAACTGTCTGCTCCTCACTTCCCTGCTCCATTAAAAGTGATCATCTATAACATTTTCACACAAAAAAGATTCTTAGCTTAAAGGAATAGTCAGTTTGGGAAATACGCTTATTCACTTTGTTGCAGAGAGTTAGATGAAAACACTGATACCACTCTCATGTATGTAGGGTAAATTTGGAGTTGCCAGTTAGCTTAGCTTAGCACAAAGACTGGAAACAGGGGGAAACAGCTAGCCTGGAACAAAACCACAACGTGTTACACTTCGGTGTTTACACTTTAGATGTAAACACTGCCTCATTAAAGATCAAATCTGTCATGTAACACACAAACATAACCATTTCTGTCTTCTTGTCTACTCGGAAATTAACCGAAAGTTTGTGAAGTTATGAACATAAACAGTAAAATTACCCCACAGGATCCAACAAATCTAACTGTTTATAACCCACTGATAGCTTGCATGCTTGACTGTAAAATAACATTCATGCGAACAGCTCCATATGCTGGTCACGACAGCTATCAGAAAATCCAAGTCGCGTCTAAAACAGCAATGAGAAACTTAACAAGACAGTGGTTAGAGAAATGGAGTCTCCCAACTTGTTCTGTCCACCCTTTTAAGTCTGACCGTTTTCAATTAGTCTGTCACCTGTGATTGATCAGGGATCGATCTTCTGGTTAGCAAAGTAAGTGGGGGAGTCTCATTGCTTTGATGAAGGCAAATGAGGAGGTGAGGCGAGGTTTGTCTGTGAGACAGATTCATGGGTCTGACCCAAGGCTCATTGGACAACTCCATTAAGATTTCAATTCTCAGTTTGTCCACAGGGAACTTAAGTCTGCAAATACTGTAATAATTGATGTATTAGTTGCTTCACTTATTATCCACACGGCACAGTGTTGCTGGGCATCATACGCTGGAGTTTTTTTTCAGTTTGTTGTCATGAATTTTCTGGCACTTTTTCTCTTTTGATCCGTCCAACTCCACCCGCTCTAACACTCTTGTTTCCCTTCCTCATCTGCCAACTTCTCCCTCATCGTCCTAACCCTCATCCCCACCCTCGCCTGCTTCCTCTTCCTCCTCCACCCTTTGCTCTTGCCTCCCCTCCTCTTCCTCTTCCTCTTCTCTCACTCCAGTCCTCCAGCTCCTCTCAGGAGCGGCTGCACCAGCTGCCCTTCCAGCCCACCATGGATGAGCTCCACTTCTTATCCAAGCACTTTGGCAGCACCGAGAGCATCACAGATGATGACGGGGGCCGCTGCTCTCCCCACATGCGCCCACGCTCCCGCAGTCTCAGGTCAGCAGCAGCAGCACCCATGAGATTAAACAGCGGCTTCAGCTGCCCAAAGCACTATCCTCTTTTTAAAAGGACGCTTTTAAAGCAGCTTTACAGGGGTCGCCCCTGGTTAATGTTGTTATTGCTTTTATATAACCTCCTGAGTTTGCCTGCTTAAAGCTAACATGTCTGAACTATGCTTAAGATTTGATTAGCATGTAAAATGAACCAATAAATAGAGAAAGTTAGTACTGTATATATATCAAGACAAGCTCATCATTAAAGTGACACTATGTAACTTTTTAAAGAAGAAATAAACATATTCCTTTTACAAATAAAAAGTTGAATTTATCAATAAAAACAGTAGCTTATGTGGGCTAATGTTTGCAAACTTTAGGTACATATTGCCTTTATTTCTTGTGCTACTGCTACACTGTGCTTTGGTATTTGCATTATCTGTTCACCAAAAGCTACATAGGCTCACTTTTGTACAATGTAGAAAACAGTTCTGTTACTTTACATCACTTAAAGCAAGCTTAAGTGACAAAAAAATAGACAAAAAGTTAATAAACTGACTCTGTAATGTCAATTAACTTACCACGTTAGCTAATATTAGCCACCACAAGCTAGTGGTCATACCAAACCAAGAGGGCTTTGGCAGCAAAATCTCTGAGTGTACTGAACTGAGCAAGAGTGCATTTTTCTGCTTATTAACTCCAGTTTCCATTTTTAAGAGAAGGAATTAGGTTTTTCTTGTAAGTTAGCTACATTGTCTCACTTTAAGGTTTGTTTTAACATACATAAAGTACTAACTGTCTCTTTTTATGGATAATTTTAAGTGCTAATCGAAGCTTACTTTAATCATAGTTCAGACATGTTCTCCATTACACTGAACACAGTATATAACTGAATTTATTTTGGGTGGATAAGCCAATTTTTACTGTATTTCATGTTTTTTTGCCCCCCCCCCAAGCCCAGGACGTTCCTCCTCCTGCTACGATAACGAGATAGTCATGATGAACCATGTGTACAAAGAGCGCTTTCCAAAGGTGAGACACACACACATAAAGCTGCTTCATCATAAGCATCATATTCCATAAAAATACACACAACAGTGAGCAAATCCGTAAGCCTACAGAGCATTAAACCAATCTTTCAAGCCACACTATCTAATCCTATCAAGTCAGAACTCAAATACTAGAGAAACAAAAAGGGATATAATTTATGATTGAACATGTTCAGAGATTTGTGTGTGCGAATGTTTGATATCATAGAGCAAAAAACAGTAAAAAAAAAAAAAAAAAAGGAGCCATGGGGGCTGCTAAACCATAGCAAACAAGATTATGTGACACTGCCAAGACGATAAGTTCACCCTGTCAGAGAGAATATTAAGTTTATTCACTGCACTTATAAATACTGCCACAGCCATGAAAACAGTTGAATAAAAGAGATTTCCTCTTGTGCCTCTTTTTTTCTCCCTCTCGCTCTCTTGGCGGGCTGAGGTTGGTATCAAAAGGAAACTGGCTGAAAGCCTCCACAGTGATAAAAATCGAGCCTTAGGAAATTGGGCATTATAGTTTGGAGTTCATGTGAGGTGAAAGCTCTTTGGGCTTGTTCTCACACAAGTCAAATGGAAAAAGACATTGTGTTGAAGTCAGTGTAAATCAGCAGAGCCACAATGTCTGGGCCACAAATGAAATTGCTTTCTGAACTTTCTGCCACACACCTCTGGGTCTTCTAAAGAAATTCAACTTCTAAACTTCATCTCTGTCGCTACTTCTTCCGCTCTCCATTCTCACCATACTCGCCTCTTTCTCTCTGTCTGAACGTATTGCCCCTGTTCTCTCATGCTCCCCACCGTTTTTTCTCCCAACAGGCCACAGCACAGATGGAGGGGAGGCTGGCCGAGTTCATCCAGGCTTTCTCTCCTGAAAACGTTCTTCCGCTGGCCGATGGAGTCCTCAGCTTCATTCACCACCAGATCGCTGAGCTGTCCAGAGACTGCCTGGCCAAAGCCCGCGAGGGCCTCATCACCTCTGTCTACTTCTTTGAGCTGCAGGAGAACCTGGAGAAGCTCCTTCATGATGTGAGTTAGAAGAGATGTAATGCCAACAAACTCATGTAAGAGCTGGCTATCAAACCTCAATACCTTTTTGGTACAGACCAAAATGTGTCTGTAGCACTGAATATACATATATTATTTATAGTATCACTGGCATCATATGTCTACTCATTTTCAAACTTATGTTTGATCAGATTGTTCCTGACTGAAAAATGTGATTATGTTTAGCAAGATATCAAAAAATTATAGAATTTATCGGCACTAATTCATATTTTTATACTAACAATGGGAAAACTGACTATATGTGATATAAAAGTGGCTGCTTGTAGTGATGAATCCACAGAGAATTATTAACTCTGCAGTTCCCCTCAGCTCTACGGAGCGATTTAGTGTTTTTAGCAACTTTACTGTTTTGATTCATTCTCACAGCTCTCATGAACTGTATTTCCAGCGGCAGGAAGCTGTTTTCATCAAACCCACTGTACACTACCTGCTCAACACCAAACAGCAGACATGCAAAGTTAGCGACTAGCTGGTGAACATAGCGTAGCATTTAGCAGGTAAAGAGCCAGATATTTTCCTCAGGAGTTGGTGGAGACCAAAATTAAGAGCTAAAAGGAGAGTGAATACTGGACCTCACCAGGTGGGCAGAAGCATCCAAATGAATGATAGTGTTGCTCATATAAGGGGATGATATGTTAGTGTTCACAGCTTGTTGTACTGTGGCCGAGAGGTCAAAAAATTTATTAAGATTTACGTAAAAATCTGCCACCAGTTTTGAACATTTGAGCACTTTGGCTTCCTCTGTTAAAAAAGGCTTTTGAGAAAAACATGTTTATACTTCTCAAAGTAGGGAATCAAAAAACATATTCATATCATTTTGGTATGGTCACAAAAACNNAGTCAAATGAAGAGCAGGGGTAAAACACTCACAGCAATACTTTGGTGATAATGTATTTGTAAGACTGTTGATAAGAAAACATCTGTGAAATGAGCCATAAACAAAACAGACAGAGGAACAAATACAGATATCCTCTGCTGATGGGGATGGTGTGATGCTGTCGAAGGTTACCGACGGATAGATTCAGCTCGAGTCTTCTAATCTCGTTCAAACTCGTGATGCCTTTGGTGAGACACATGATTGAAACGGCTGCGGTAAATGGAGGCTAATTGTGCTCGTGATTTGCCAGAGCAGATAACCGGTATCAGGGAATTTCATCACTAACCCCATTTTGTCGGCTTGATTAGATCGCTGTGGTTACTCTGGGTTGCCCGGTTTTGGTTTGACTGTATCTGCTGCTGTTTTTCATGATCAGATATTCTCATATCTCACAGCTTTTTGATCACTTGTTCTGCCTTTCTGTCTTTTTGTCTCTCTTTTAACTGAACTGTCTGTATATTAGTGTTGTATGAGGGATTTTACTGTGTCAGATGGCTTTTATAAATGTTAATGTTAATCTTCTCTCTTTCTACCTCTCTGTCTGTCCGTACGTCTCTCTCTGTCAGGCCTTTGAGCGTTCAGAGAGCTCCGAGGTAGCCTTCGTCACAGAACTGGTGAAGAAGCTTCTCATCATCATCTCCCGACCTGCCAGGCTTCTGGAGTGTCTGGTAAGATAACACACGCACTTTACAGTATTTGCCTGTCATTGTCAGAATCCTACCACGATGCTCACAATTTTCACCCAGCCCCTCCCTTCATCGCAGAGCATTTAACAGTTCACGTCCCTCTCGTGACTTTAAGACAAATTGATTTTCTTTAAATAAACATGAGCAGATAGTCATTTGTTATCCCATTATAAGCATTTAAGCACTCTGACGTCTTACACAGCAGGGGTAAAAAATCAAAACAAGCAAACATTAAAGTAAAGGTCCAGTCAGTCTGGATGTCCAAGACATTTGCATTTAGATTAAAATTTGCCCTGCCACAGTACGACTAATACCAGACAGCGGCCCCCTGCTGCTGGGCCGCCTTCCAGTCTGACTCAGACAGACCGTGACCGTGGTGTCATTTAAAGTTGGAGGATGCCTATGTGTGTATTTGTGTGTGTGTGCGCGTCTTGTCGTCTATGTGGTTGTTTTTCTGGGTAACCGCATGCGACTGTTTCATAACACTCGTGTGTCCCTCTCGATGAGTCATGCCACACTGACGTGGTTTTTGATTATGAGCGACAGCTGAAACAGTGACATGGAGAATCAATTCATCGATCTTATTCCACCCTCGTTTTCTGCATATCACTGCATTTGGATTAGGGTGTGTGTGTGTGTGTGTGTGTGTGTGTGTATATGTGTGTGTGATCCATTGCACGTTTTTTGGCATTGTTAGCCTGAGTTGCAGTAGTGTGGCTAATGTGGACACAAAAAAAACACATCATTTCTGTGGTTAAAATGTCCTGTCATAACTCATAATTAGGCAGGTGCTCCAGCTCTCCTGAGGAGGTTGCTGTATTTCTATCATTAGCTGCTGGTCTGTTGCTGTGCTCTGACCTAATGATTTGGGCTGATATGAATGTATGGTGTATGCTTAATCAGGACACAAACCTTGTAAAGTGTAGCTTTCAATGGGATATCAGTCCTAAAACAGAATTCAGAATGTACCCAAGTCTCTAAGACAGCACAGACTGCAGCGATGGCGTCTTCCAGAAACAAATCTTGGAGCTCCTCCAGCGGCAGTGAATCATGAAACAACTGCTTAATGCAGCTGAGTGTCTTTACTTGGAAACATTTTCTGATTCGCATTCAAATCAGCTTATCTGGAAGCAATTTCTCAAACAAAAACCCAATCATCCCTCTCCCCACCCTCATCACAGAGTCTAAATTAATGTCATTAATTTAATGTTAATAGACCAGCTCCAAAACTTTCCACCTGATGACATCATAGTCAAGTCTCAATGCTCTGCTTTCCAGGAGTTTAATCCCGAGGAGTTCTACCATCTGCTGGAGGCGGCAGAGGACCACGCCAAGGAGGGTCATTTGATGAAAACAGACATTCCTCGGTACATCATCAGCCAGCTGGGACTGACCAGAGACCCTATTGAAGGTGAGTGAGAGAGAGAAACTTCATACAACATACAGATTTAACTTAGAAAATAAATGAACTGACAGCTGGTTTCAACTTCTTGTCATCAGAGATGGTAAACCTCGATAGTTACGACAGCGAGGGGCCGCTAACACCTGAAACAGATGACTCAACAGAGGTGAGATCTGAGATAATCCTCAGTCTGGTCATTTCTACAATGCTCAGCCTTTTCTTACTTCAGCAGAGCCACAATATAAGGTCTGGTCCTTGTTGCTCTCACTGAAAATGTCTGCTTCATCTGCTAATGACTTGGCATACATGCTTTCATCCATCTAATTTAGCTCATTTATGCTGAAGTACAAAAAACAGGATACCCCCCTCCTTGAATCTCTGGGCCATTCCTCCAACATTAGGCACTCTTCCAACTGCCAAAATTAAGCTAAGTAGACAAAAAAATTAGATGAGATGGAGGGGAATAGAGGGTTAGAGCTGAAGACGCCTTACAGTTTCTGTACAGATGATTTGAATTTTACAGTGTCAAAAGAATAAGTGATTTTCTTGACAATTGTTGAGAGACAATATTAATGATTCATTGATGTGTAGAACTGGTTATTTTAAGCAGTCATGTTGGTTTGGCAATTTCACGCTGGATCATATTTAATCTTTGATCCACAGGGTAAGATTAAAGCAATGAAACCACCAGGAGAAGCAGACTTCCAGACCATCAAGCTGATCAGCAATGGAGCGTATGGGTGAGTAGAGCATTAGGACGTCCCGTTCACTCTACTAATGAGGATGTGTTAACATGGAAGTGATTCGTTTTTACATCTGTAAGTCAGGCGTGGACACAAATGCTTCTACAATCAACACAGAGGCCATAAAGTAAAACTAATGCGTGCATTTGTGTGTGTCTTTGTTTGCACCAGCGCTGTGTACCTGGTGCGTCATCTGGAGACACGCCAGCGATTTGCCATGAAGAAGATCAATAAGCAGAACCTGATCCTGAGGAACCAAATTCAGCAGGCCTTCGTGGAAAGAGACATCCTCACCTTTGCAGAGAATCCCTTTGTCGTCTCCATGTTCTGTTCCTTCGAAACCCGCCGGCACCTCTGTATGGTCATGGAGTACGTAGAAGGTAGGAATATCCAACTGGTGTGCCAACTGGTGGGAAAAACATGTTTGTTAGATAGTAGATCTATCATAGATAGTAGATTTGTAGATACTCTGCCCATGTCTAAACTCCAGTTATTCTATGTAGAGGTATGTTCTTTGTCATGATACCACCATTTCAACTTTTGTGCATTTAGCTTTGATTTTGAGTAAGTATAAGCAAACTAAAGGTGTGTCCCAAATCCACTCTACATACTAATTCTAGGCAGGTTTTGAGTATGTAGTGTGTTCTCACTGGAAAAGTAAGATAAAATCTCTTATACTCGAAGTTTTGACTGTGCTGTTGATGGACACTGTACTCCCAGAATGTAATGAACAAAGCAAATGGAGGAACTGCTCACAGCTGAAAAAAAATCTAATAAATTGTGGTGAAAGAGCTCCAGAAAGATTGTGGAAAACAAAAAAATAAGTATAAAATTTTGACAGGTTCTACAGCCATGCTAGCTGCTCTGTGAGGCTGTGATCAGGCACAGAGGTGCTTTGAGCTAAATGTTGACATAATTGATGCTAACATCAATGCTAACATTTGCTAATTAGCACTAAACACAAAGCACAGCTGAGGACGATGGGAATGTCATTAGTTTTGCAGGAATTTAGTCCGTACACTAATTGGACAAATGGAAATTTTGACGCTGATGGCGCTAGAAGAACAGTTAAGGGATCAAAGTGATTACAGTTCATCCTGAGGGGAACATGAATGTCTTTATCAAATCTCATTGCAGTCCATCCAATAGTTGTTAAGACATTTCACTCAAAACCGTAAATGTCAACCTCATGGTCGCGCTAGAGGGAAAGTCAAAGGATCACCAAAGTGAGTGTGTTTCATCCTTTTGGCACTGTGGATATTTGTACCAAATTTCATGCCAATCCATCCAATAATTGTTGAGATATTTCAGTCAGGAGTGGTGAAGCCATAGATCAACAGTGCCATTCCTAGACCTACAATGCTAGAATGGCTACAAATCTAATAACATTGCTATCTTATAATAGGACTACCTCATAGGTAACAGAATGTTTTTATATTTTAAGTCTAGTTGGTCAGATTCATGAATATACTCTGAATGCCCAGTGAAAGTGAATATCCTTGAATATACTATGCTGAAAGACTCAAAGCACATTCATCATAGTCTCTTTGATTGCATGATTGCGTTCTGTTGTGCGCGTTGCTCATCGGCCTAAGTGGAAACTAAAATGGTCTTGGACAAAAGGTACCAGGAGACATTCACTGTAATTGCTAATGTCAGCAGCAAGACTAATCAAATAATGAATTCTGCTGGTAGGTGGAGACTGTGCCACTCTGCTGAAGAACATTGGGGCTCTGCCTGTGGAAATGGCACGCATGTACTTCGCAGAGACCGTCCTAGCACTGGAGTACTTACACAACTATGGCATTGTGCACCGTGACCTCAAGCCTGACAAGTAAGACGGAGTTAGCTTTAATTGAGACAATTTCATTGCTATTTCAAAAGAATATAAAAAGCTTGCATAGGTTGAACTTAACTTTGCTGTTTCTATTCTCAGCCTCCTGATTACCTCAATGGGCCACATCAAGCTCACAGACTTCGGCCTCTCTAAGATGGGTCTGATGAGTCTGACCACCAACTTGTATGAAGGACACATAGAGAAGGATACTCGGGAGTTCTTGGATAAACAGGTATGACAAAGACAACATACAAATGATAGCAGAGCTGTATGCTCAAATCCCAATCCATTTGAAGTAACTCCTAGAAGGTCGGAGACAGATTTTACATAGAAGTAATTTTAATTTACCCACACTTATAATGAAATGTAAGTGGTGAGTACATTTAGATAAATTCAAATTATTAAGATAATCATAAATGCAATGTAACTGTAAATTGTGTCTGTTTGGCTGTATTTCACTGCAGACTGTTCTACTACAGTATGATCCAAGTAAAGTTTAAATATGAAATGTCCTTTGATGTCTTCATTTCTATGCAAAGATATTCCCTGTCATTGTGTGCCAGGCATATCTGAAGCCTGAAAAAATGAGACCGTTAACAGTTGGCAGAACAATGGGCCGGTATTTCCTCAGTTATTGTACTCCATTTCTCCTTTTACGTGAGGTTTATTTTCTCAAGCCTTTCATTCTCGTGCTTTGAATCTAAGCCTCATTATTTCTCGTGTATGCATCATGGCGGCCAGAAATCTGTTAGCATTCAGAGCATACCCATCTGCACATGAAAACCCTCACCAGGGCTTTCATCTTGCCTTGGCATCTCTGAGGTGATCTACTTAGCTAGGCAGAAATGCACATGCTCCATACACATGTGCCTCTCGCTCAGGGTCAACTGTCTCCCA
This sequence comes from Oplegnathus fasciatus, assembly GCA_003416845.1. Lineage (NCBI taxonomy): Eukaryota > Metazoa > Chordata > Actinopteri > Centrarchiformes > Oplegnathidae > Oplegnathus > Oplegnathus fasciatus. The sequence continues at coordinate 2,479,401 of NTHP01000013.1, forward strand.
CTTAGCAACAATATACGGTTTGTGTAGTTTTAAAACAGGACTTGGTGTGTTGCTGTTTTTTCTTTAGGTGTGTGGAACTCCAGAGTACATTGCCCCGGAGGTTATTCTTCGTCAAGGTTATGGGAAGCCAGTGGATTGGTGGGCTATGGGCATCATCCTGTATGAGTTCCTGGTGGGCTGTGTGCCTTTCTTTGGAGACACTCCAGAGGAGCTGTTCGGACAGGTCATTACAGGTGAGGGATCAAATTGTTGGAATGCACCAAATCGTTTTTGCTGCTCTTCAACGCACTTTCCTCACCTCTTCACCAAAAATGTGTTTCATCTCTGTCTGCTGTATCTGGTAGATGACATAGTGTGGCCAGAAGGGGATGAGGCTCTCCCTGTTGATGCCCAGCACCTGATCTCCTCCCTTCTGCAGACGAATCCACTGGTTCGACTGGGAACAGGTCAGTCACTTACATCAGTGGTTTCCGACCTTAAGTCACTGTCATTTTTCACTTTTATTCCTGGTCTCTGTTGTATTTCTTTTGGCTTAGACCAGTGGTTCCCTTTTGTTTTTTTAGACGTACTCCCACAGCCCAGTCAGATGAGCTCAAGTACCCTTTTATCAACACCGCCAGTCATGTTCCAAATGTGTTTGTTTGAATTGATTTTAAACTGGGTGTTACAGATATTAACTATATTATTGGTACAATAACTCTTATCATACAATTGAATTGTCAGCGTTTTGGTTTGGTCAAGATTGCATTCGTACTACACTTGGAGGGGAAGAAGCTGGACGTTTGAACCATTTATCCATTACTTTTAGCTAATTGTTTAGACTTCTCTGTTCGCTTGCTATCTAGTTTTCGCACACTCTTAATCTCAAAACATGGTGTTCAGGTGTTACAGCTGACTCAATACGTGGATATACAGTAATTTCTTTTTTTCAAATTAGCTGAGCTACTCCACAATCTCTCCAGGATGCCAGGGGGTACGTCCCTGGCATCTTTAGAAGTACCCCATGGGGTATACATACCCCTGTTTGGGAATCACTGACCTAGAACACTAACTGTTGTCATGCCTGTGGGCTCACGGGTTCAGTTTACCCAAATAAGTCAACTTCAGTCTGAGTCAAAGTGCCTCTACTTGCTTTAGAGCTGCAGTTATTACCTGCCTGTCTTTGTCTCCCCCCCGCCTTCCCTTCCTCTGCCCTCTAGGCGGTGCTTTTGAAGTGAGGCAGCACTCATTCTTCACAGAGGTGAACTGGAACAGCCTGCTGAGACAGAAGGCAGAGTTCATTCCTCACCTTGAGTCTGAGGAAGACACCAGTTATTTTGACAGTAAGTCTACAGATCCCTTTGAGCATCTTATTCATCAAAACAGCTCCAGGTCCTCTGAATCATCACCATCTTTGCCACAACACCCTCATTAAGTCTCCCATGTTACCATGATGACTACTGCATTTTTAGACTTGAATGTGTCAATTAAGCACGAACAGGGTGGTCGGTCCGAGTTTGCGGCTCTTCACGTAGGTTAACTTCTCTGTACACAGTGACTGCTGTTGTCTCATATGTACCAATGTCAGTAGCTGATAATGCGTGTTAGTACAATAAGCGAGATCAGTAGAAAGGAGCACAGAGAGAAAGATAAAGCCACTGTTCACATTGTAAAGCTGTGATATCTTGTTACCTTTCCTCATCAGCCCGATCAGAGCGCTACCATCATGTGCAGTCGTATGATGAGGACGATACCAACGATGATGAGCCTGTGGAGATACATCGCTTTTCATCCTGCTCCCCTCGCTTCAGCAAGGTCAGACCGGACAGTCACATTAAAACTTTTTTTTTGTCTACATAAAGATTGTTTTTTAAGTGTTAAAATGGCAATGCCTATTCATTATTGCACATAACAATACAATAACTGCTCCAAAAATGTCTGACATCTCTCGTTGTGTGGGCCTGCAGGTGTACAGCAGTATGGAGCATCTGTCCCAGCTGGAGCATAAACCCCCTGGTGTGACTCTACGGGAGCACAAGGTCCCCAGGGAGGATCGAATGGCCAAGAGAGAAAGCCTGGGTAGCTTCACCCTCAGGGACAAGAGCTGGAGGACTGGATCGCCCGAAATGTGAGTGCATCACCCGAAAAATAGTGCAGAGTTTTTAAATGTTTGCTGTCAAATACAGTTGAAAACAGGCCTGGTTTATTAAAGAGATGGTTAACCCAACAACACAATAAAAGACATGTTTTCTCTTGTCCAAAGAACTGATCCAGCCAGATAGTTTCAGTCTGTTTGATATCAAATACTTGGGAACAGATTCATTGAGAATAACGGTATAATAAGTATGACTGCCTTGCTTTTTCAGGAAGCGCTTGTCCTGCTCTGAGTCCTCCTTCATGGAGAGCGACTCCAGCCCTCCGTCTGGGGCCCGGAGACGCTTCTCCGCCCTCATGGATACACACCGCCTGGCCTCCCCTCTGGAAGTCGACTCTGAGGTGCCTGTCCCTAGCAGGCAGCCTCCTGTGAAGGCCAGGGGGACCTCCCTGGAAGGAGCCATGGGTGCCATCACCTCTCAGGGCGATCTGAGACCATTCCTTAAAGACAGCAATGGGCTCACAGCTGGAGGTAAGGAGGGATGAGGCAGCACGACACCACATGTGACCCTAAACCTGTATTTGACCACAATTCATAAGGAGCATTTATTTACTGTTGGGTTTCATGTCACTACCGTGTCACAGACAAGCTTTTGAGACCTGCTGATGCATCGTTGCCTCTACCAGCCAGTGCTACTGTTCTGGGGCTTCCAGACCCACAGGGACCCCGTGGGGCCACCACTGACCTGGTGCTGCGAAGGGTTCGCCACCAACAGCTCTCCGTTGAAGGAGAGAAACGTACCTCGCGACCAGGAACCAAAGTTATAAAATCTGCTTCTGCTACTGCTTTGTCTGTCATCATTCCTGCAGGTAGATGCACTGGTTATATGACATTAGCATTTAACTGTAAAAACGTATTTGGAAATAAATCCTGTAATGTAACCTCATCTCCATCCCTCTCTCCTCAGTGGAGCAACATGGTGCCTCCCCTCTTGCGAGCCCCATGTCTCCTCGCTCCCTCTCGTCCAACCCGTCCTCCCGTGACTCTTCTCCCAGTAGAGACTACTCTCCCATGGTCAACGTCCCGCATTCTCCAATCACTATCCACCGCTCTGGGAAGAAGTATGGCTTCACTCTCCGAGCCATCAGAGTCTACATGGGGGACAGTGATGTCTACAGCGTACATCACATGGTCTGGGTGAGAAAGCAGCGAACTGTATTTTGATGATCTTGATGGCTCTAATTAGCAAGCCAAGCTGATAAAAGATGTTTACTATGACTACTACTAATAAAAATAATACTGGTGATAATAATGATAATAAACTTTCTTTCTATACCGGATTTCATACATACAATGCAGCTCAAAGTGCTTTACATCAAATTGTTTCAATTGTACATTTGAAACATGTAGAGTAATTAACAAATTAAAAGGTGCCAAACAGAAACATTAACATCCAATTATACAGGCTGGAATAGTTAGAGTATAAAATAAAGTCAACTTTCACTGATGAATAAAAGCAAGGCTACAGACAGAGGGAGAGACAGTCGATTGAGTATACCATTCCAAGCCTTGTAAACAGGTATTACAGTGTAAAAATCCATTATAAAAGAGACAGGAAGCTAATGCAAAGATGCTAAAATAGGTGTGTTGTGCTCTCTTTTCCTTTTTGTTAAAACGTTTAGTCTTAACTGCATTCCGTCTATTCACTAATTGTCCAGGGGTAATCCAATTAAAAGAGCTTTGCTATACTCAAAAAGAGAGAAAACCAAAGCATTGATACATTTCTTCGCATCAAAAAGACCAAGATGTGGTCCCACATGTGCAATATTTCTTGGGTGGAAAAATGCAATCTCTCTGACATCATCATACTTTCTGCATTTTAAATCATTGTCTATGATGATACCTTTTGTCTCTTTTAGAATCAACACAATAACTATGATTTTTGGCTTTGTCCTCATTTAATTTCAAATACTTGTTTCACATTCTAACTAATATTTTTGAAGGCAGTCTGTTAAACGATTTAAACTATTGGGGCATCAGGCACTAGTGATATGTACAGTTGTGTGTCGTGTGCATAGCTATTAAATTTTACACCATGTTTTCATATATTTTGGCTGAGTGGAAGCATATATAATGAAAAAAGGAGTGGACCGAGTACGAAACCCTGTGGAATACCATATGAAATGTAATATCTAGTAGTATCTGAAACATGCTCATCAATCTTTCCAGAACAGCCCCCATTAGAGCTTTAACATGCAGATTAACAGCTTTTCTGTGTAAATGCCTCAGTGTGTTTCATTAAGTCCTTTGTTCTAATGACAGCATGTGGAGGATGGAGGTCCTGCCCAGGAGGCTGGACTTAGTGCTGGTGACCTCATCACTCACGTAAACGGGGAGTCAGTCCATGGTCTGGTCCATACAGAGGTGGTGGAGCTCATCCTGAAGGTGAGGACTACCTACCTACCTACCTAATTTATATATACATTTTACGGTTTTTATAAGATGGTTCAGATCTGCTTATGAAATAATGTGATTCATATAAATATTACAGAGTGGGAACAAGGTGACAGTTACAACTACTCCATTTGAGAACACCTCTATAAAAGTGGGTCCTGCCCGCAAGTCCAGCTATAAATCCAAGATGGCACGACGCAGCAAAAGGACAGCAGCCAAGGAGGGACAAGAGTGCGTTGCTGCGAAATGGATGCATTTCATCACAAGAATACTTAATCTTTTATATTTTACATGCTTTTATTCTCCTCACCATCTAATTTTTTGTCTTTGCAGTAAGAAGCGCAGCTCCCTGTTCAGGAAAATCACCAAGCAGTCCAACCTGCTCCACACCAGCCGGAGCCTCTCCTCTTTGAATCGCTCTCTTTCATCTGGAGACAGTCTACCAGGCTCCCCCACCCACAGCCTCTCCGCTCGCTCGCCCACTCAGACTTACCGCTCTACTCTTGAATCTCCTTACCTGGGTTAGTATGGAAGGCCTAGAAAACATGTGTCTGTTCTTACCTAGTTTGACTTTCTGTTGGGCCTGAAAACAATCAGTAATATATTTTAAAAACACAAAACAGGGGGGTATCAAAGGCTCTGATATATTGATGTATTGTATATTAGATGTTTTGCTTTTAAATAATAACTTAAAGGTACCCTGTGGAGGCTCTGACCACTAGTGGCGCTGTGAACCAATGTTTTTACGAGTGGGCTCCCATTTTGTTTGTTCATGAACAAACTGTGAGAATTTCTGTTCCTGACGGTAAACAAATACAATGTCGACATATTGTGAAAGTTTGAAGTTTATTGTCTCACCTTTCCTCAGGCACCTCTTCCCAGAGCAGCTCCCCAGCATCTAGTACCCCAAACTCCCCAGCAGCCTCTCACCACATGAGGCCCAGCTCCCTTCATGGCCTGTCTCCCAAACTTCACCGCCAGTACCGCTCTGCGCGCTGCAAATCTGCCGGCAACATCCCTTTGTCCCCTCTGGCTCACACCCCCTCCCCGACCACCTCCTCTCCTCCACCTCTCACTGGCCACACGGTAGGGAGCTCCAACACCACACAGATGTTTCCCGCCAAGCTGCACTCCTCGCCTCCTGTTGCCCGCCCTCGTCCCAAAAGTGCAGAGCCCCCCAGGTCCCCCCTGCTGCAGCGGGTGCAGTCGGCGGAAAAGCTAGGAGCACCAATTCTGCCTTCGTCCTCTTCATCATCGTCGTCGCCTTCTCCTCTGACGGGTGGGGTGTCGTTACGCAAGCATAGCCTGGAGGTGGCGCATGGGGACTACAGGAGAGAGTCCTTCCACTGTGAGCACAGCCTACAAAGTCTGCTAGAGATGGAAGGAGAGAATGGACCTGCTCCCCCATCTCCTTCGTCATCTTCCTCCCCCTCTCCTCCCATGGGAGGGGAGATTGGAGGCCTGAAGCCTGCTAGGAGGCTGGGAAGGCAGGAGTCACCGCTCAGCCGTGACACACTGCTCACAACAAGAGAGAAAGATACCCAAACCACAGCATCTGATCTCACCAGGTCGCAAACTGAGAGCATAGCTACTAAAGTGGAGTCCAAGACCAATGTTGTTGACACAAGTAAAACATTATCCACTGCTGAGGTCCTAAAGAGTGACAAAAGTGTAGCTGCAGTGGAGACCAAGTCTAGTCCAGCACTGATTTCATCTACTACAGAGGCCAAGCCTAGCCCAGGGGACAAACCTCAAAATGCAAGCACTTCTGAGGCAACCGTCTCCAAGAGTAAACTCAGTGAGAAAATCTCAACTCCTGGCACATCAAAGGGCCTCCAACAACAAGACAGTAAGCAGCAGAGTGCACAGACAGACAGCGGACCTGTGACTAAAGCTCAGGAGAAGAGTGAGGAGAAAGTGAAAGGCACTGCAGGTACAGACAAAGGAGGCATGCAGAAAGTATCATCTGCAGAGCCGTCCAAGCCACGGAAAGGCACAGAGACGGGAGAGAAAGGAGGCACTGGTGGCAGTGATAAAGCAACTGAGACGACCAAAGTCAAAGGACCTGCGCCCCCAGTCCCCACCCAGGTTCAAACCCACGCTGCAGCTCATGTGCCAGCCGCTGCCAGATCCAAAGTGGAGAAGGTGTCACACAGTTACCGCGGGGCCAAGGAGGAGAGGGCACACCTGGAGGTCCTGGAGGAGAACCCCATGTCGCCCTCCTCTAACGCAGCTTCACCCTGCTCGAGCAAGTCCCGCCCTATGTCTCCGGGTGATAAAGCCAGCTTTGTCACGCAGCTCACGAGCGTGGCCAAAACAGTGCTGGGGCCTATGAAAGGGGCATCACAAGAGGGGGCCAAGGTAAAAGACACCTCCAAGTCAAAGGAGGAGGAGAAGCGAGGAAACACAGCAGGAAAACCAGAGGCTTCGTCTGGGGGCGGCCGCCGGGGGGCTCAGACAGCGACCTCAGCGAGCGCAGTCCAGTCTGATAAAGGGAACAGCCGGAGCTCCAAGCATCATTCGTGATACGAAAGCTTGAGAAAGAGTCAGACTCTCCCATGTAATGCCTTTTACTGTAGCATCATACTGACATATCATGAATTAACATGACTTTGAATGGAGGGGAGACATGAATGCCTGAAGAAATAACACCAAATAGATGACATGTGACATGTAGACACATAAGATGTGAACAAAGATGCATCAGCCATGTTGGAAAATGTGCGCTCATGGTATCATAATGTAGGCCCGTGTATGTACTGTATGTTCATCACAATGTGTTGTGTGTATATAGGGAAAAAAATGCATATGTCTTAATGCATGTCTGACACTGTACATGGAAAATGAAAGAATATTTAAAAAGAAGATGAAAAATATAAAGCAGACCTTAAGGTGGTGAACACTGTGAACAACTTTTCAACCGACCACAACAGGCAAACTGTTAACTATGTGTAAACAAGCAGGACTCTGTTATAAATGGGCATTAAGTCACATTTCAGATCAGCTCCGGTGCCATCATTTAGTTCAGTTGAAATTGTAAAAGAACAACACTGTATACTGTAAACTGTATTTCCTTAAAAGTTCAGTTACTGAAAGAGTTCAGGCTTGTGTCATGTAGAGAAGAATGGAACAAACACACTGGAAACTGGACCAAGATACCAAAATGCTTGCAGGTGATGGTTTGCTTCAGATCTGTTTAAGGGCTGAATTTCAGTGGAATTGAAAGCGGTAGATGAGATGAACTTGCACAGGGACACTATGCAATGTGCTAATAATGCCACTTTTTTCAGTGTCCCCAATTACTAAGTTTACATTGTGCTCCAGACCAGAAGAGAAGACAGCGGAAAGGGTTGCAATAAGCCGAGCAAACACATTTTGTTTTAAACGTTGTCTCCATTGATCGTAGTGAAATGTGCAATGATATATTTTAGCCTGTTAAGTGAATACACTAGTGTGTTTGGAGTGTCGTAAGGAGAAAATGTGCGTGAAGAACCATAATGAAAGTAGCACTTACAGGAAAGTAGGCTAGAAACGCTCTTTCATTGACTCTTTTCTATTTATGCAGATGTACGGTATATTGTGTAATGTTACGTGTGAAGGAAAGTGCCAGTCTTTTTATTTAGGGATAATGTGATTTTTGTTTTGTTTACACTTAAATGTATAATAATATGCAATCCAACAGTGCCCAGTTCCTTAAAACTGAGCACGCATGTTAGTGATACAGTAGTAGACTATACACAAAGCCAGGAGTAGATATGTTGAGAGCATCTTAGTGGCGAGGTCTTGTTTGTTCTTGTGTATTACAGAAAAATGATCTTGATAGTTTTGGGACAGCAGGCTCAGACCTGTCTTAGACTGCCACCTTGTGGGCGACACCCCATGACACCACAAGTCCTGAGGCACAAAGAAAGATAGGTGTACATTTTGCCCTTGGATCTTTCCATTTCATACAATATTATTCCAATGCATACTTCATACATTTAGATCAATTTCAAATTTTGCAGACAGAGTCTAAAAAGTCTTTATTTTATCCATCAGGATGTAGTGGCCATCAGGCATTAACCATTTACATTTATGTGTTTTTGTGTGATGTGGGAAAATTGCACTTTATTTTGTGTCAAATATTTTTATTTACTTGTTCTATATATTTATTTTATTATTTTTCTATTTGTTCTATTTATTAAAGTTTTTTTTATTTATTCAAACGTTTTTACATGCCATCAGTTAGTGAATTTCTGCTTTACTACTGAAATTAGTTATTTATAAATTTTACATTTAGACTGAGAAATCTACCAAATTTGTGTGGCTACCCCACTGTGTGCAGTCATTCCATGAGTCTGAAATTGTAATATTGCTGTCATGTCCATCTTTGTCCAAGTGTTTGACTTTTTTACAACAACAACTATCTCTTGACTGTTGTTGTCCCATTACATTGCTACATATTTACTAGCCACTGTTGTGAAAAACCAATGCAAAAACGCCTATAGTGCAGACATGTAATAAAATGCAGAGAAACCCCTTGTTTTGTCTGACTTTTTTGAGATTTAACAACATAATGGGTATAAACTCACCATAGAGGGATAATCGGGGGCGCACTATCATTGGTCCTCTGTTGGCCAATCACAGCAGGGCCAACACGTAACCGGTATAAACAGGAAGTGAGTGCAAATTCATTGCGCTTCTGTTTTTCGATGATTGAGCAGAGACTGTTTGATAGCAGCGAAACGAGAACAGACAGACTTCTTCTTCAGTGAAATTTACACAATAAGTGGCTCTTATTAAAGGAGACACAATGACGACGCCCGACTGAAGGTAAAGGATGAACGTCCCGTTATTGATAATATCATAAATCCTCTGAGTTTCACTGCGAGTCAACGAGTCCTGAACTTGGATGCCCAGAAGTTAAAGTTAGTGTTTGGAAATGAGAAATGGAGCATTTACAAACTTTGTTAGACCTTGAGTTATATTTAATTTCTAGTGTCCCGTATTTGTGTTTGTAAAAAGGTTCAGTTTCTATTTTGAACGATGACACTGTTCGCGTAATTGTCTTGTATACTAACTAAAGAGTTTTTATATTGGTAAGTTAGCCAGTGTTTGTCATGTACAGTACATATCATATGTATACAACATATAGTGTACATGCAGTATGTGCTTTTAAACTACTTTACATAAAGTAGGGCGGCATGTAATTTATTAATTAGTTAATTTATCTTGTAGACTAACAAGTCCAAAGGACAAATGGCCACCATTTTGTCCAGCATTTAAAAAGTTATATTTCAGCATTATAAGTTACCTTGCAAGTACTTTAAAAATGATGACTAACAGAGTTAATTATTCACTAGTTTGTAGTATACTATATACACAGTATAGTATACTGTGTTAAAGCAACATGAAGGAGGATTTTATTGTGTGAGATTTAATATAGAAGCATGTTCAGTAACAAAAGAGCTACATACATTTAATATTTTACCACATATATGATTGTTGTGGATTTTTTTCACAGTATTTTTCATACAGGGTTTTTTTTTAAACCAGATATTTTTGAATGTATTACACTCAGTGCTGGAACATTTACTGTACTGCAGCACAGTTTTAAGGTTCTTGTGCTTTACTTTTACTCCTCTACATTTATCTGACAGCTATACTTACTAGTTACCTTTCAGATTAAGATTTTATATTAAAAAACTATAATAAGCTTATAAAATACAATACATTTTTAAAGATTAAACCAGTGGTTCCCAGCCTTTTTGGATTGTGACCAAAGAAAGCCTTCTTTAGTCGGGGTCCCTTGTCACGTTCTGGATGTCTGTGAGTCGTCAACACTGATTTCCTCCTTAAACCTCTCAGATCGGTCCGTTTAAAAAACAGTTTTAGGTCCAAAAAGGTAAAACAATCCAGTATTTCACAAAAAACAAAGAGAGAAAAGTCCAACAAATGAATACAGATTTGTGTAGATCTTGTTTCCCATCCCATTAATCATCTCACAACAGATTATCTTGTGACCTTTTGAAGGGGCCTGACTCCTGGGTTGTCAACCACTGGACTAAAATACTGAACTGTGTATGAAATAATAGCTCCACCTCGACCAGCTACAGCAGTAAAATGCTACTTACACATTGATGTATTAGTATTAACAATCTACTAATGTCATATATGATAACATTTCACTCACAGGAGCCATTTTTTTTGCAGAATAAGTACTTCTACTTTTGACACTTAAAGTACATTTTGCTGATAATACTTCTGTACTTTTAGTAGTAACATCTTCAGTGCGGGACTTTTACTATTACTGTTGGTGTTTTTACTTGAGTAAAAGATCTGAGAACTTCCACCACTGACTACTGAAATATCCAATATATACCCATGTAACTGCACATATTGTGTCAGTCAGTATGTGACTGCTGCTTGTTGCAGTCATCCTGCAATGTGATGTTTTAGGGGGAGCAGGCCAAATGTGGGTGAGAATAGGCTGCCAGCACCTCTCCTGCTGCAGCTAAATTGGCATATCTGAAATTCCTAGAGTCACAGGTTGCAGTCACATGGTTTCCCTCTTTACTTACTGTCATGGAGAATTATTGACTTTGCTGTGGCTAACATTAACCCATCAGCTCCAGGGGCAGAACTTTGTTTGTTTCAAGACAAAATATTTTACCGAACATGCCTGCATCATCCATCAGGGTCTTGTGTCACATGTGTATCATGTTGTTTTATGTTCCCTCTATGTCTGCGTAGGCTGATATGGAGATAAGGAGCAATTCTTCACGCTCAGTCTCGGTCATCTCGAGTTGTTATGAATCCCAGCACCTCCTCGGCTCGCTGTGAGGGCCAGTCCCCTTCAGATGACCTAATGGACGACTGGCTCTTCCTCTCCACTGAATCTGCTGGGCCTCAGGGCCTGGAAGTGAGCAGGGAAGACCAGGAAGCAGAGGACAGAGGCAAACTCAAAACCAAGTTGGTCTCAGCATGGAACAGTGTCAAATACGGTCTGTTTACTGCTCTGATCGATTCTGATATTGTTACTGTGTAATAAGAGCACATCTGATTGTTCTCTTTTGTTTTGTGAGATGAAACTGTTTCTCTTTTCCCTTTTTAATGTTTCAGGCTGGTCCTTGAAGCAGAAATCCAAATTCAGCAAGAGCTCTCCTGTGATCATGTTTGGACAATCCTATGAGCTCAAGGATCAAGGTGAGACCTTGAGCAGTGGGCCCTCATACCTCCTGAAATTATCTCATTCATGTGATTCTAAAACCAAGTGTAATTTTAATTCAAGCTCTGTTACTGTGTCAGGGGAGAGAGAGCGTTTCCGTCGCTCCTTTGCATCTCTCCTGTGGCTGACGTACAGACGGGGTTTCCCTCAGCTGGCAGGCTGCTCTCTGACCACGGACAGTGGCTGGGGTTGTGTCCTGCGCACAGGGCAGATGCTGCTGGCACAAGGCCTACTGCTCCACCTGATGTCACCAGGTGACAACACACACAGGCACACTGCACCATCACCTATCTAGACCAAAAGCTGAATAACATGAATATGAATAGACACACATTAATACAAATGTTTTCATAGGAACAGTCTGATCTCACAGTAATGACAAATTGTGGCACATTACATGCAACTACACTGCCTACACTGACAGCAAACACAGAAACGGCTATATAAGATCTAAAACCTTAATTTATGCCTTTTTTGGATGATTACCAAATATTTAATAGTGCATTTTGGTATGTAGGGCTGTACAGTGATGCCAAGTTTACAGTGAATACAAGTAGGCTTGAAAATGCACGCATTTCAGAGTTTCAGGTCAGTAAGCAGTGTTTATGGGTGTGAATTCTCTTTCAAAACTAGATATCAGAGAACAACGACAGTAATTCACACACATTGTGCAGTTTCTACTGTTTATTGATGTGTCGTCACATCAAAAGAGAACAAAATAAACAAAATATGATAGTGAAGTCACTTATGTCACTTAGAATCATCTACTAATAGTCAAAATGATTATAAAACGGAGAGTCTATTTGCAATCAACACAATATTTTTTTGTGATTGGACTAATGTGGGTCTGTAAAGAAATGTCGAAATGAATTAACAGTGATACACAAAGACATAAGATATTAAAAGCTGTACTCAGTTAAAGTACATTTAGTTCCCTCCACCCCTGCATGACGTATTGTGAGTGATAACAGAGTTTTCTCTCTGTTAACAACAATGGAAAAACAAAGCAGTGTGTCCGGGTCATATGATAAACCCATTTCAAGTCTTCTTTTAGTTACATTGTACAGTACTCATATTACTTTATCTTGACATCATTTTGAGGTTGGACTTGGTCTGTGAGCCACCATGCGGTCAAAGATGACATGGACCTGCTAGTGATTCGCCCCGCAGACAGTGCAGAGCATGGACCGAATTTAAAGGAAGGGCCCACTAGGAGGGGTCGAAAACTGAGCTTGGATTCCCGCCTGGACAGACCCCCGGAGGCTAAACACAGAAAGGTGGTATCATGGTTTGCAGACCACCCTACTGCCCCTTTTGGGATACACAAGCTGGTGGAGTTGGGCAAAAGCTCGGGGAAGAAGGCCGGGGACTGGTATGGACCTTCCATTGCGGCACATATTCTCCGGTGAGACCTGAAGTCATGACACGCCGGTCCAACTGTCCTAACCAACTTTCATCAAAATGTGACAGTAAATTTCACTTTGTTTCAGGAAAGCTGTGGCAGCATCAGCGGACCTTCCCAATCTAGTAGTGTATGTTGCACAAGATTGCACCAGTAAGTAAATTTTTTCATCAGTGTATTTACTCTCTCCTCTGACGGCCACAGCAAATGCAGCTGCACAAACAGAGAAATGGATCAGTGCTTTATGCTTATTTAGACATTCCTCTGTATTACTGAGGAGAGCGGCCGATCTAAATCACCTGTTAGTGTTCTTATTTTTTAATTTTATTTAGAAGGTTGGAAAGTTTGTGAACAGAGGCCATTGGGTACACGCAGTGGTCTACTACATAATACATATATCATATCATAATACAGCTTAGCCTTTCTCTATGGATCAGAGGGAACGCAAAACATCGTCAGATATTGTGAGTGAACATAAAAGTTAACGTGAGGGGAAAAAGCAAAAGTGTTTCAGAAAAGAAATGCTCGCCATGAACTTTCAGGGGCTCCGTAGAAGTTTGAAATGAAATGTGCGAGGAATTACTGACCGTGGACATGTCTACGTGTGTCTCTTTCTTTCTGTGTGCTCAGTCTACTTAGAGGATGTGAAGAGTTTGTGTGAGTGGCCCCTCCCTCAGTCATGGAAGTCTGTCATCATCCTGGTTCCTGTGCGACTTGGAGGACAAGATCTCAATCCCTCCTACATCACTTGTGTCAAAGTATTCAAACAATGTTTTATGCATTCTGCGTAAACTGAGTAGTTTAGGGCGAAGTGTTTGAAACCAGTGGCTCTCAAAGTGGGGTCCTTGTGTAGAGTTTGTAGTGTAGTACAGCTACACTATGATTTCCTATAAAGTAACTAATTGCAGTATTTTAATAATGGGTTTCAGCGTACAGTACAAAGAACAACAACTCATTCCTCATTCTTTTCCATAGAAACTCTTGACATTACAATGCTGCATTGGAATCATCGGAGGAAAACCGAAGCACTCTTTGTTCTTTATCGGCTTCCAGGGTATGTGCAGTACAGCTTACATCAGAATTATTGTGCTCAGCTGTTTGATGCCAGCCCTTTCACTTTTTTTGTTTCTTCCTCTGGCCCTGCTGTGCAAAAGATGACCATCTGCTTTACTTGGACCCTCACTACTGTCAGCCCACAGTGGATATAACAAAGGAGAACTTTCCCTTGGAGGTATGGGGAAGTCTCCGTTTCTCTTCTTCTTTTCGCTTTCTGTTTTGTTTCCCCTGTGACGGCCGTGCTCAGTCATGTAGACCAGTGGTTCTCAGCCTTTTATTCAGACGTACCCCCACAGCCTAGTCAGATAAACTGAAGTACCCCTTTGTCAACACCACCAGTCATGTTCCAAATGTGTTCATTTGATTTGATTTTAAACTGGATCTTATTTAACATTATTAATTATAGAAAAGTGAATATTATTAGAACGTTTTTCATACAGTTGAACTGTCAATATTTTGATTTGTTTAACTTTGCATTTGTACTGTTTGTGGCAGAAGCGAAACGTTTCAACCATTTATCCATTACTTTTAGCTAACTATAGACGTGCTAAATAAAGACTCTGCTTGCTTACTAACTAGTGCCCACACGCTCTCAATCGCAGGCCGTGGTGTTCAGCTGTTACAACTGACTCAGTATGTTGATATATATATATATATATATATATATATTTTTTTTTTTTCAATCAAATTGTAATTTCAATTTTTCCATGTATCCCCTGGCAACTGCAGACGTACCCCCTGGGGTTCAAGTACCTGGTCGGGAGTCACTGATAGAAACTAACTCGAATATAAATGTGGAATCGTGAACTTCCACATCAGACCCTTTATAGGAATATTTTCTCTGAATCTAATGAGACCTTTTTCTGATTGGTATTCTTCTCTTGTGCTTCCTCTCCACACTACATTCAGTCGTTTCACTGTAAATATCCCAGGAAAATGGCTTTCTCTCGTATGGACCCCAGCTGTACCATAGGATTCTATGCTAAAAGCCAAAAGGACTTTGAATCACTGTGCACAGTTGTTAATGAGGTATGTGATTTGGTTATTTGGGTCTCTATTCATCGAATATTTGGCCTGTTAATATGCTGCTGTATAGCTTGTGGATATTATAATAAGATTTGTCTCTTACCTGATGTGAATTTATTTTGTTGCAGACATGTGATTAGAACCTGACAAAATGCCATAAAATTCATTTGTAGGATGGAATCTGGATTGTCCCGTGGTTGAGTTGTTGCTGTCTCTTTCTCCGATAGGCTGTCTCCACATCAGCAGAGACGTACCCCATGTTTATATTTGCAGAAGGAAAAAGTCAGGAGGAGGAGGGAAGCAATACACCCACAAACAATATCACCTATATCCAGAGGAAGAACGACCGGAGAAGAGTCGACACTAGCAACAGCATGGACGAGTTTGTTCTATTATGAACAGAAGAAGATCAAAACTGCCCTGAGGGGCGTACAGTGATCAATGATCACACATAAATGTGACGGTTACACTGTGGCAACTACTGAGGGGAAGAACAATGTCCTCAACATCCACAAGCAATAAGCTCAAGGGACTCCCTAAAGGTTGTGTAAAATGAAGTGGTCAGGTATCATTAATGACACTACTATATTTTTATTGCTGTTTTGTGCTTATTTGTATTTTTATTTATTGTTTTTAGAAGAGAACATTTAAATTAATATCAATCAATTGAAGAACTTTGAAGGATGAAGGAGCCAAGGATGAAGGTTTTCTATTTTGCCATCTCAACGTCTGTGTTTTTTGGGTTTTTTTTTCAGAATCAGAATCAGCTTTATTGGCCAGGTATGTGTACACATACAAGGAATTTGACTCCGGTTTTTCTTTGCTCTCTTTGTTTATCCATAAAATCCATGAGGTCATGTTCTTTTTAATTAACCTATTCAAAAGAATAAAAGTATAATAATAATAATGATAGGGACAAAGTTAAGGCAAGTGTTACTGTGAGATACACAGTCTCTCACTGTTTAATGTCATGTGACAAGATGTGCTGCCTTTGAATGGATTAGAAAATTGGATTCCTGTTGACATGTGACTCGCACATGAGAAACTCTGAAAAACACTTTACTGAAAGACTTTACTGGAGAATAAGTCAAATGTTTTCTTGCAGGAAAAGGACAAAATTTACAGGAAATATTCATATGAGCTGGACTATTTTTGCTGTCTTTTATCTAAATAAACAGTTTATGAACACGAAAAGGATCTCATTTTTAATTCTGTACAGAGTCATGAAAATTAGTTTACTGAGTGTTGATTTGAAGTGCTGCTTTCTGAGCTTTTAGGGACTGTACGAAAATATTGGGGTGGGGAGGGGGGCAGAATCTTATATTTTATTTTAGAAAAAATCAAGGTCCTCTGCGGCATTATTAATATTTTCTTTTGACTCTCTCCTTGACTGAGGAAAAACTGCAACCCCCCAATATCTCAAAATGATATATTTGTGGCAATCAACAAAATAGTGAAAATACAGCCATTCTATGGATGGTAATGTTGCCACCATGAGGTTGACATAAGTGGTTTTAAGTAAAATCTCTCAACAATTATTGGATGGATCGCCATGAAATTCAGTACAGACATTCATCTCCACCTCAGGCTGAATTGTCATAACTTCAGTGACCCTCTGCGTTTTCATCTAGCGCCATCATCAGGTCTAAATTTCAGTTTATCTTTACTTTGGTTCATTGTTAAATACCTGCAAAACTAATGACATTCCCATCACCCCTCAGCCATACATTTTGTACTAATTAGCATGCTAACACGCTAAGCTAAGATAGTGAACATGGCAAACATTATACCTGCTTAGCATCAGCATGTTAGCACTGTCAATGTGGGCATGTGAGCATGCTAACGTTTGCTTTTAGCTCAAAGCACTGCTGTGGCTAAGTACAGCTTCATGGAGCCGCTAGCATGGCTGTAGACTCTTAGTGTTGTTAATTAAGTGTTGAGAGGCGCTACATGGTTAGGACTATTACAGCCATTTAATGAGTGAACTGGTCTAAGGCACCAACTCTGTTGGTTCTGATGGCAACATATTCACCCCAGAATCAATGATAGAAAAGCAATTCTGGGATTAGTAAAAGTTGAAACACCATAGTCTGCTCTCCCAAAAAGATAGACTACATTACCTTGAGCACAATTAAAAAATACATAACCCACCCCTAATAATTTGCATACAGTCCCTTACATGCATGACTCTGCAGGCACAGCCCTCATGTCTCGACCGTACTGCTGGAAGTACAGATGGGCATAGTACTGAAGCTCAGGTAGTACTAGGTACAGAATTCCAGCTCCTGCCTAGTCAGGTTCCCCTGTACCTGGTAACCCAAGATGTTGACCGAATCAGTCTGCCAAGATCTTACTAGGTCCTCCAGTTCCCCAGGGGACAGCCCCTTCCTGGCCACACATTTCTGTCTGATTCTGGAAAGACATACAGTATATTGCTTTAAATAGTGTGTGGTTTAACTCTCAAATCAAGCTAATGAAAAGTAGAACCATCATGGAGATTCAGGATCTGTGTACCAAAGCATAGTCACGTTGGCACACGTATCTGGATAGTTGAACTGTCCCTCTCTCCCATGCAGAAGAGTAGGTTTTGGACATTGCTGCTTCCTGTCATGTGTGTTTTGAGGAAAACAACAGGGGTCCATGTCCTTGTCCTCAGTATATTATAAAGAGCGGCCTCCTTTTGAGCCTGTGCACCAGAGGGCTGAGTGTCACTTCTTCTTTTGTGGTCTTGGTACGGATTGTTATGTCTTTGGCATTGGCAGCTAGTCCCTCTGTATCCTTCACTGGCTCCTTTCTCCAACCTTTGTGCCAATGATGAAGGCTTTGGAAAGAAAAGAGAATACAAAGATTCTACAAAATAATTTAATATTTCATACTCATGTATGTACAATGAGAATTTTGGCTTTGTTGAAATTGTAAAATGTGGACTTCAAACTGCTGTAGCGTAATTTTACACAACACACTGCTCAGCATCGTTGCTCCTATAATCACAAAGAACTGAGGTTTCAGAATAACTGCGGACTAAGGCGCACAGTAGGAAGTTACATCCTGTTAACTTACCTCAAATACTGCAACAAATGACTCCCTACAAGTATAAGCAGAAAGGTAACTCTCAAGGTCACCATGAGAGCTGCCACAGAGTATCTCCAGAGCTGAGTGGCCAACCACAGGACTTTTGGTGGTTTCCTTTGCTATAAAGAGCTCCTCAACATGGGACTCTGCACACAGATTAAAGACACTGACCTCACCTGAGCCTCCAACATGCAGCAGTAGCTAATAACTGTTTATCATGCAAAAATACATACAGATTTATAAAGATACTTCATGATATTTCTGATGCTAATGATGGTGGAAACACTTGAAGATCTTTGTGTGTGTGTGTGTGCAGTACACAGTAATTATGTAGATTACTAAAAAAGCATTCAACTCTGCCATTAAGGTTTGTGGCCTACTTTTTGTGGGTAAATGTGAGTATAAAATAACATTGTATAGCCCATGTTCAAGTCTATCAAAAGCAACATAAGAGGGGCCTCTTTGTAGTAGATAATATAAATGATCTAGGGCTTAAATGATTAGTTTATCAATTAGCAACATTAATCAGCAACAGTTTTGATCCTCAGTTGTTAGCCTGATCATTTTTAAAGGAAAGGTAAACTGAGTATAACCAGGTGTGAAATTGTTGTTGTGGACAAAACAAGCATTTTGAAGAAGTCATCTCAGATTTTCAGATTGAGGTTCAGTTTTTATTAACACAGGGTCAACTATACAATGAGATGTGTTGGACGAGAAAACAGGTCAGCTCAGCAGTAAGAGCACTAGTTGCAATAACAGCACTATAAAGATAAAATAAGATCAAATATAAAGATAAAACAAGATAACATAAATAGATAAATATATAATGAAATATAACACTATATACATGTGAAAAAGGGGTTATGTGAAAAAGTAAAGTGACAAGTGGAAGTATTGCACATTGGGAATGTATCAATAGCAACAGTCATGGTTGATGGCACATTTTCCACCTTGGTTTTAGGGGACTTGATGGGCATTTTTCACTACATTTCTGCCATTTGTGGCTCAAACGAATAATCAAATAAACTACAAAGTGTTCGTCAGATTAATCAATAATGAAAATGATCGTTAGTAGCAGCCCTGGTAGGCTATTAAATAATTAGTAGGCTTCAAGCACAAGCATATGGGCCTACATGCCGGCTGGCAATAATGAGATACCGAAAACTGTTTATTTTCTCTGCATGGCTCCACTACCACGTCGCGGCCTTTCTTGCGCGTGTTAGAGTATTACACATTGAATAAAGCCGCAGTTAAATGACCATCCTTGCTGTCTCTTCCACAGTGCTGTTTGACTCCCTCTCCCATCCCCCACACCGGCTTCTCGCTCTTTCATCCCCCACTGTAACGCAGCCTTTACTGGGCATGCGGGAAGTGAGCGAGACGGCGGATGGGGGCGCTGCAGAGTCGCACAGGCCGGGTCCCTGCGATACAATCTACCGAGAGAGGGGGGTGAAGGAAAAAAACCAACTGGGTAGGTCGGTCTTTGTTTCTGGCTAGGAGGAAAACCAAGAGACGTTGCAACCGGTGAGGATTCAAACATCACCTTTCACCACTCGTGTAAGTCGACTGTAATTTTGCTGCGATGTTAACAGACTCCCGTGTGTGTTTTGCGCTGCTGTTGGGGGACACATGTGCTTTTTCTGTGGTGTTTTTCGCTGAGAAAAAGACGAGACCGACATTACAGCAGCGCTGCTGTGGCGCGACAGTGTGCAATGAATGAAAATTGTTTTTGGAAATGTGCTTAGAGCGGAGCACCGAGCCAAGGGTACGGGAGGCGCGTTGGATCAATCAGCTCCAGCGATGAGGGATGCTCTTAACCGTTCACATGTCGCCGCATCTGGACAAACATCTCGCTGAACAACACATTTTTTGTGCCTAATTGGCCTGGTGGAGCATGGCCGGCTGGGCTAGCTCAACTAGCATGCTAGGCACCGTCAGCAGCCAGCTTATGTTGTGGTATCTATACAGCAGGCTAGCCGGAGTCGGGCTTGTGTTCTTTGTAGCTTTACCACCAATTTAGCGGTATTTTTACGACGGAACCAGTCGTCCAGTGAATACCATTAAACTCGTGTTTAAATATGTGAAACAGGAGGTTAAAACAGCGGGTTTACAGTGTGCTAATGGACGCAATGTAACGTGAACTATTAAATCCGGCTAGGCCTGGCTAACGTTAGCAAAGCTACCAATGCTAATAGCTAACCTAACTGTTATTTCCTTATAAATGTAAACATTGTAAGAACTGGGCTGACTCAAAGGTTTTACTATGAACAACTGTTCTGTCTGTGACTTTTAATAGTCGTCTGTATCTGCAGGGGTTGTATCTTGTTCGATAGAGCCTCATCTACATGTTTTTTTTTATTATCATAGTTTACTGACAGTTTAAATGACCTCTTGGCGACCCCATTGTGTGTTTAAAGCTCATGTTTTGTACATGCTGTTACATCCTGACTTGTTGCTTACAGGTCACGTATATGTCAGTATTGTGAATAATCTTTTTCCATTCACTAACTGACCATCTGTCACAGTTTTGAATTAACAAGGCTTCAGGATTTGGACACAATGTGAAAGCACAGTTCATCCCTCAACAACATGAAAACTGGTTTCCTGTGATTAGCTGTGGTTTAGAGGTTTTGGTTCTAGTTCACACAACAGCATAGAGACGTGTGTGTGTGTGTGTGTGTGTGTGTGTGTGTGTGTGTGTGTGTGGTTTGTGCTTTGCAAAGCACCAGACAATACATTTGAAAAACACAACAGCAGCATCACTTTCCTAAAATAATCACTCAATATGCACATTGATCCACAGAGGTTACTGAGAGCTATTTTGAGTACAGCACCAACTGTCTCAGCTGTCGACTGCACAATTTATGTATGATTGGGATTAACAGTAGATTATTTTCATCATCGATTAATCTGTTGATCATTTTCTCTATTAATTGATTCGTTATTTGGTCCAG
>NTHP01000013.1:2500700-2553224 GCA_003416845.1 Oplegnathus fasciatus
GTCACAGAGGACGAAAGAAACCAGAAAATATTCACATTTGAGAAGCTGAAATCAGAGAGTTTGGACACTTTTTCTTAAAAAATGACTCAAAACGATTAATCAATTATCAAAATAGTTGCCGATTAATTTAATAGTTGACGGCTAATTGTTGCAGTTAAAGAGACATAATGGTTGAGTTTTTCATATGTAACATTACAGTTCTTTGAGCTTGTTATGTTGTGGTATCTCCAGGCCTCAGCAGATCATTTCCAAACCTTGTCTGGTGAATTTGTGCTTCAGGAAAGATGAAAATGGGTGAACTCGTATTTTTTTAAGTAAGAGAGAGAGAGAGAGATTTCATTATTTCCATTTTTCAGTCTTCACTATTGTGTTCAAAGAGTTGGTTCACTTCTAAAATAATTAAATGTGATTATGTAGCGTAGCTGCTGTATAATTTGGACTTGAACGACTACTGCAGTGTGAAAGGAATTATACAAATATGCATGCTCGTCTGGTCGCAGATGGATTCTGATCAATGCCTTAATTCCTGTGGTCATCTCTCCTCACAGGGGTACTTGCTGCTGCCACACATTCCCAGTTTCCCCTGAGAGATGTCCACTCCTGACCCCCCGATGGGAGGGACACCTCGGCCCGGACCCTCCCCAGGCCCAGGGCCATCTCCAGGAGGTATGATGGGCCCGAGCCCAGGCCCCTCTCCAGGCTCAGCCCACAGCATGATGGGGCCCAGCCCAGGACCTCCTGGATCTGGACACCCCCACCCACCACAGGGACCCTCAGGATATCCTCAGGACAACATCCACCAGATGCACAAAGTACTAAACTGTTTTTTATGTTTTATTCCTTTGTCCTTCATTAATATGTTTTCCTCTTAGGTTAAAAACACACTAAATTCATTCAGTAATGCTTCATGTTCATCTTTTGATCCAAAAGTTTTGTGATTATTCAGTAACAACTACTTTTCACCTGTTTGTTAATTATTTTGTAATTTCCTGCTCATGTGTTGAATGTTATTGTCAATGTTATTGACAGTTTTAATCTGAATATTACCTTTTAGAGTTTCCATGTTTTACAACATAGCTTACAAACTATGACTGTATTAACATATATAGCTTTGGGACAATTTTAGAATAAAAGGTCCAACCTCACATCTGAATTTGTTTCATGTATGATTATCTCTGTCCTTTAATCAGCCCATGGAAGCCATGCATGAGAAGGGAATGCCCGATGACCCCCGCTATGGCCAGATGAAGGGCATGGGCATGAGACCAGGAGGGCACAGTGGGATGGGACCCCCTCCAAGCCCAATGGACCAACATTCCCAAGGTAACACATCACACAATGTTGTGTTTCATGTAGCCTAAGTTATAGGTTCTAGAGAGATGAAACATGAGTAAATACATTCTCCTGTTAATATCTTTGGTGTGTGGTTGCGGTCTGAAGGTTGCCAGTTTGAATCCTCAGATAACTTGAGTTGTGTACAAAGTCAACACGCAGTGTGTCTGAATAAAGATTACAATTAAAGATCTCCTTTTTGTCCTTGGAAAGCTCCACACAGGAAGAACAGTTAAGTCAGTCACACAGACATACAGTGTGTGTGTGAACCCATCCAGCCGGTTTCTCTTCTTGTGTTGCTGCTCGTTTGGCAGCAGCGTGAGCAGACAGCAGTGGGCGGGACAACGGGAGGGGCGGGTATGAGGGGCTTCCCCTTTCAGACAGCAACAAAGACAGCTGCATCTACAAAACCACACAGTCAGTAAGCAAAAGAGGATAGGAAGAGAGAGACACACATAGCACTGTTGCCCACAGAATTAGGTTCTATTTGTGGTGGTAGCTGACCGGGTGTGCGTGAGCGTGTGCACGCGGAAGGAGGCACACCCATGCTTTCTTAAATGAATTATTAAATATTACCGTATACTGCAAATATTTTAATTGCCAAGCACTTAGTGACAAATAAATAACTGAACAATATATACAGCGTCATTGTTTCACTTTGTTACTTTCACTCTGTTTGCTGTCAATCTCCCCTGTTGCTTCTGCCCTAGCTGGCTCTTGCTGTCCTCCTCCTCTCCTACATCTCTCTCTTCATTAGCTACAGCTATCCCTTCCTGACCCTTTCTTGTTGCTTCAGTTGCAACAGCACTGGTTGAAGCCTGGAAATATTCGAGACAAATTAATTGAATAGCTAATCGCACTGGTTGGACTGTTCATCTCTCCCACGTGTGTTTTCTTAAGTTTATATGCGCTCTGTTTAGCTAATACCTCTGGTCCAGACTGTGCGCCTCCTCAGGATGAGCCCTTTTGAGTCTTTGAAAATATTTTTTTCAATTTTCATCTGGATTGAGGGAGCAAACATTCAGTATCAGAATTAACATTAACGTTACCCACTTGCACGACCAGTCGACTTTGACTAGCAGCTGTGTACAACGTGCTAACCTCGACAACCCAGCTGTATTCTAACGTTAACTTACAGCTATCCTTACTAGCTGGGCTCTTTACATGCTTGCTAATAGCTTATTTGAAGAGTTGGGTCTCTGAGATTGACAGCATTGTGTTAAGAACATAGAGTGTACACGGAGAGGAGGGGCTATTCACAGACGGCTCTGTTGTCAATGTGTTTGTGAGAGAGCGAGAGTGGGGCAAGGAGTGGCTGAGCGAATCAATGCGCTGCATGCAGCTCTACAATGAAATGAGATTTTACCCATTTTAAATAGTAAAAAAAATAGAAAATTAATATGTGGCGGTCAGTGTTGATATTGTGGCGGGTCGCCACAAATACATCGGGAAACACTAAAATGACATGACAGCAGTGTGTACGATATGGACATGGTTCTATGTTTAAGTGAGGTAAAGAGTGTTTTGTTCAGTCGACATTTTTTGGCCAGTGTTGGACTTGTAGCCTGAACCAAAGAGAATAAAACTGCATGTTACTTAGCTTATAGTCAGTATGTGGCTTAGTTGTTAAAATATGTTGAAGCTTCTAAACCTTACTCATAGTCAGTACGTCCTGTTTGTAATATGAAGAACTTTTTGGGCACAATACTTTTTTGGTTTCATTTTTTGGTATACCCATCATGCATCTGCTCTGTGTTCCCCAGGTTACCCCTCTCCATTGGGAGGCTCAGAACACGCACCTAGCCCTGTCCCAGCCAATGGCCCTCCCTCTGGCCCCATGATGCCCGGAGGTCCCTCTGGCCCTGGGGCTGGCCCTATGGAGGGCAGTGGGGACCCTAGTCAGGGAATGGGTCAACCTAACCGTGGGGTTCCCCAGGGTCCAGGTGGACCCGGTGGTGCAGGAGGTGGACCAGGTGGCGCAGGTGGACCCACTCCTTTCAACCAGAACCAGTTGCACCAACTCAGGGCTCAGATTATGGCCTACAAGATGCTGGCACGCAGTCAGCCCTTACCAGAGCACCTGCAGATGGCTGTGCAAGGGAAGAGGCCCATGCCAGGGATGCAGCAACAGCCGATGCCCAACATGCCACCCTCTACAGTTCCTGGAGGCGGGCCTGGAGCTGGTCCAGGTCCAGCTCAGGCCAACTACAACAGACCACACGGTGAGTTCAGTGAGGCCCTCAGGTTATCTTTTGCAAAATGAAATCCAAACATATTTGTAACATAAGATTTAAACAAAGAACATAGCAGATTTGATAGCTCAGCAGAGACACCTGGTGGCTGAACATGAATGTGTTTGTTTTTAGCTCTCCCAGTATTTCCTCATCACATGAAAAATCAAATTGTTCTCCTCGTTTTAGGCATGGTAGGTCCCAATATGGTGCCTCCTGGACCTGCAGGAGTTCCCCCAGGTATGCAAGGCCAGCCTACCAACGGACCCCCTAAATCATGGCCTGAAGGTAAGCTTAGTCTTGAGACTCACCTCCCTCAGCAATGTGTATGTTTATGTGCACGTGCAGAAAAACTGATCTCGTCTGATTCCTCTCTTCTAGGACCAATGGTAAATGCTGCTACCCCATCCAACCCTCCTCAGAAGCTGATTCCACCTCAACCCACTGGCAGACCCTCTCCTGCTCCTCCCTCCGTGCCCCCCGCTGCCTCCCCAGTAATGCCCCCTCAGACACAGTCCCCAGGACAGCCTGCCCAGCCCCCTCCCATGATGCTTCACCAGAAGCAGAACCGCATAACCCCCATCCAAAAACCTCGCGGGCTGGACCCAGTGGAGATCCTCCAGGAGAGAGAGTACAGGTGAGACAGGGTGGAGAATAATGTGGAGAAACACACACGGGACAGTGTTGAGTTTTTCACCATGTATTTCCTGTTGAAGCACTAGAAAGCACACTGCTCTGCTCACAGTTCTTGGTTACAAAGATATGTGGAGTTTTATCAGAGAAGTGACATTTGGGAGCTTTATAAATGAGAATACCAGAATTCAGAAAACCTAAAAGGGTGTTCAGTTCTATTATCGTTTTGAGTATTTTGCCTCCTAATTGTGGATGATCAGCCTGAAGGGGGGAAAACTGGTAGTTTGAATTTTTGGTCATCATTAATATTAATTTTTAAATATTTGTTCTTCAGGCTACAGGCCCGTATTGCTCATCGTATCCAGGAGCTGGAGAACCTGCCTGGCTCTCTTGCCGGTGACCTGCGCACCAAGGCCACCATCGAGCTCAAGGCCCTGAGGCTGCTTAACTTCCAGAGACAGGTAGTTACCTGCTAGAAATGTTTAAAGGATAGACAACTGTAGCACATATTTAACCTGCACATCAAACACAGTATTTGATATGTGGACTTTTTTGTGCCTACAGCTGCGTCAGGAGGTGGTGGTTTGCATGCGCCGTGACACTGCTTTGGAAACTGCCCTCAACGCTAAGGCCTACAAGCGCAGCAAACGTCAGTCTCTACGTGAGGCCCGCATCACTGAGAAGCTTGAGAAACAGCAGAAGATTGAACAGGAGCGCAAGCGTCGCCAGAAACACCAGGTACACAGTGTGAAAAGTTGGCCTTTTGTATCATTTTCCTGATTGCATCAAATGAAACCACAGACCTGATAATATTTGTTAACAGCACAAAGTGAAAACAGAAGGTTAAAGATGAGAAAATAAAAAAAGAGCTTAATTTCTGTCTCATTTTTTTTTCCAGAACTTAATAACAGTGGCGGCTTTGTGTATCTTTCTGTTGATAGGAATACCTCAACAGCATCCTGCAGCACGCCAAGGACTTTAAGGAGTACCACCGCTCCATCACAGCGAAGATCCAGAAGGCCACCAAAGCTGTCGCCACCTATCATGCCAACACTGAGCGCGAGCAGAAGAAGGAGAATGAGCGCATTGAGAAGGAGAGAATGCGGAGGCTGATGGTGAGACTCAAATCTATTAAGGAGACGCCTAAATATGATATAAGTCTGTATTTACTATCAGGTGGACTTTTTCAGAAAGATATGGACATGTTGTTGTTTATTGATGTTTATTAGTCCAAAACAAGCATCTGACCTCTCTGTCAATCTTCTCCCAGGCTGAAGATGAAGAAGGCTATCGTAAACTTATTGACCAAAAGAAAGACAAGCGTCTGGCCTACCTGCTGCAGCAGACAGACGAGTACGTGGCCAACCTCACTGAGCTGGTGCGTGCCCACAAGGCCGTACAAGCTCTCAAAGAGAAGAAAAAGAAGAAGAAAAAGAAGGTGAATGTTTGTAACGGGCATTTGTGATGTGTCTCTTTGTGAGTTTAAATTGCATTTTTACATATACTTTTGATTTTTTATATATTTTCAGAAGCCAGAGATGGTGGAGGGTGGTGCTCCTGCCCTGGGACCTGATGGAGAGGTGAGTTTGAAACAGAATCACGTCTACATGAATAAGATGTCTTTATTAATAATCTTAATGTGCAGTTTGTTGATATACCTAACATACTTTCATTTCTTCCAGTTTTCTTTACAGCATTAATGTTTTTCTCATTTCCTCTCTTCACCCAGCCTTTAGATGAGACCAGTCAAATGAGTGACCTACCGGTGAAGGTCATCCACGTGGACAGTGGAAAGATCCTGACTGGGGTTGAAGCACCTAAAGCTGGCCAGCTGGAGACCTGGCTTGAAATGAACCCGGGGTCAGTGTCATGTCTGCCTTATAATAACTTTAGCAACACATTGTTTGTTGAATTCAGTGATATAGTAATTTAATGGTACTGCTGGTAGCTGATGTTCTGGAATAAAGGGTAAAAGTTACATATCACAGAGTGTTACACGAAAGAACCTTTAAGCCGTGTTTTGGCAGATTAGCAGTTTTCCTTCAGCAGAACAGAAGAGACAAACCCATCATATCTCTGTACATGTTTTAAACCTTGTCCAACACATTTTGTTCTTTTGCAGATACGAAGTAGCACCACGTTCAGACAGCGAAGACAGTGGTTCAGAGGACGAGGAGGAGGAGGAGGTACACAACACAGTGAAAAATTACAAGTGACCATTTTGCTTTGATGTAGAGATCAGACAGTTTTCTGACCCCTTTTCATTTTTTGTTGTCAGGAGGATGACGAGGAGCAGCCTCA
Source organism: Oplegnathus fasciatus (assembly GCA_003416845.1). Taxonomy (NCBI): domain Eukaryota; kingdom Metazoa; phylum Chordata; class Actinopteri; order Centrarchiformes; family Oplegnathidae; genus Oplegnathus; species Oplegnathus fasciatus. The sequence continues at coordinate 2,507,198 of NTHP01000013.1, forward strand.
GCCCTCTTCAGCTCCAACAGAGGAGAAGAAGAAGATTCCTGACCCTGACAGTGAAGAAGTATCTGAAGTGGACGTCCAGCACATCATCGAGTAAGATGGAACCCCTGAGATTTTGGTGTTGTTAGTTCCTGCTTCAGCGCCATCTTTGTTGGCAATGAATGAGTTTATAGTAACTCTTAAAAATGTGCAGTTAGGTCATGATTAAGTTAACTTAAGGCATTGTCCCGTTACCTTATGTTTTCTCCCCCGCTGCTTCCACCAGACACGCCAAGCAGGATGTGGATGATGAGTACGGCAATGCAAGTTTCAACCGAGGCCTGCAGTCCTACTACGCTGTGGCTCATGCTGTCACTGAGAAAGTGGACAAACAGTCCACACTGCTGGTCAATGGGCAGCTCAAGCAATACCAGGTATACAAGTAAAACTCAAGAGTAGGATAACATTATTTATGAGGGGAACCAGACACATGCTTTCACTTGTAGTGAAATCCATCTACGTGGTTTAATGAGTTGAGTAAACTGAAGCTAACGTTGACCCGTTTCCTGCTCAGATCAAAGGTTTGGAGTGGCTGGTGTCGCTTTACAACAACAACTTGAATGGCATCCTGGCTGATGAGATGGGTCTAGGAAAAACGATCCAGACCATTGCCCTCATCACTTACCTCATGGAGTACAAGCGCCTCAACGGGCCCTTCCTCATCATCGTACCTCTCTCGTAAGCCTTCCTCAGTTCCCTATAAGAGCCTTTACGGAAAGCTGTATGAGTTGTGTTTTTATGTGCATATAAAACTTTTCTGTTGTGTCTTTTGTTCTCAGAACTCTATCAAACTGGGTCTATGAGTTTGATAAGTGGGCGCCATCTGTCGTGAAAGTATCCTACAAGGTCAGTGGCACCTACCTTCTGTCAAGACAAAAAGAGTTTAAAAGCCCAAATATACCTTCAATGATTTGGCTGATTTATGCAGTCCTGTTGAACATAAATAGAAAGCAATTCTGTTCATTTTCAGGGATCTCCAGCTGCTCGTCGTGCATTCGTTCCCATCTTGCGCAGTGGCAAGTTCAACGTGCTGCTCACCACGTACGAGTACATTATCAAAGATAAGCAAGTGCTGGCAAAGGTAAGGAATCCTCAGATTTAGTTTTGGGGTATATACAAAATGTATTCATCCATGCATCAGTTTCTCAGTCTTTTGTTTCTCTTTCTAACTTCTGTATTTCCTCCCAAAGCTTCGTTGGAAGTACATGATAGTGGACGAGGGCCATCGTATGAAGAACCACCACTGTAAGCTGACCCAGGTTTTGAACACGCACTACTTGGCCCCGCGGCGTGTGCTGCTCACAGGAACTCCGTTGCAGAACAAGCTCCCTGAGCTCTGGGCCCTGCTCAACTTCCTCCTGCCCACTATTTTCAAGAGCTGCAGTACATTCGAGCAGTGGTTCAATGCCCCCTTTGCCATGACAGGAGAGAAGGTGAGTTATGGTCTGGTTGGGTGTATTGTATGTAGGTCATAAAAAATTAAAAATAAACATAACAAGATATTATTTTCAAATAGACCTCTACAGAACAATGAGCTGCAGTAAAATGTTTTTTGCTTCTGCATACGTCTTCTCATCCTTACTTCTCTTTTTCCCTTCAAGGTTGATCTGAATGAAGAGGAGACCATCCTGATCATTCGACGTTTACACAAGGTGCTCAGGCCTTTCTTGCTGCGCCGACTCAAGAAAGAAGTGGAGGCTCAGCTGCCGGAGAAGGTCAGCTTTCATTCAAGTTTACTTAACTTGCTTGTGATTCGCATTGATTAAGATGAAATTGAATTCTCCATGATTTCATTCCTGCATGAATGTTAATGCTCTAGATCAGTGGTTGCCAGCCTTTGTTTGACACTGTCAGTGTTTACGTTGGTTTGGTCAAATTTGCATTTATACTGCTACCACTTGGAGTGGAGGAGCCTAACACTCCAACTATTTATCTAAACAATCATTTGGTGGCTTTCCTAAGTTTCTCCCTTTTATTGTTGGTTTATAGGTGGAGTATGTGATAAAGTGCGACATGTCAGCCCTGCAGAGGGTTTTGTACAGACACATGCAGGCCAAGGGAGTCCTGCTCACAGATGGCTCAGAAAAAGACAAGAAGGTAAGGAGAAGAAGATGGTGTCTTTAAATTTAATCTGTGAAACCTTATTTTATAGACACAAGTATAGTACATTTAATGTTCTTTCAAAGCTAAAAAAATGTTTTCCCCTTGCAAATTTCTAGGGTAAAGGTGGCACGAAGACCCTGATGAACACTATCATGCAACTGAGGAAGATTTGCAACCACCCCTACATGTTCCAGCACATTGAGGTGAGAAGCTCCACCTTAATCAGGCTGCAGTAAAATACACTACAGTAATGTACACTAGAAGAGTTAATACAGTTGCAGCCTGCAGAATTCATAGCAGAATGAATGTGACCATTTTTTGTTTGTTTGTTTTACAGGAGTCTTTCTCTGAGCATCTTGGTTATTCTGGAGGAATCGTGAGCGGGTACGTAAAGCTTGAAATCGCGTGCATTTGTACAACACATGTGTTTCACACATGTGGGTGTGTATATGTTGCATATTGGCTCATTCTTCCTCATATTACTCCTTCTGCCTGTCCAGCCCCGACCTGTACCGCTCCTCTGGGAAGTTTGAGCTGCTGGATCGTATCCTGCCCAAGCTGAGGGCCACCAACCACAAAGTGCTGCTCTTCTGTCAAATGACCTCACTCATGACCATCATGGAGGACTACTTTGCCTACCGTAACTTCAAGTACCTGCGTCTGGATGGTGAGACACCTCTGACCAAGGCCAACATTTGGGCTAATAGCTATTTGTGTCACAAACCATCTTTCTTTTTTTTTTCTTTTTTTTATTAGAATGCAATCATAACCGGCTTGTTAATTAATGCATAATGGCCATTCTCTAAAGTATCTTAAGTATTTTAAGTATTTTTATGAGGCTTGTGTTGTCACTTAATCATATGGAACAATTGATAATAACTTTTTTTAACACTCTGATCTTTCCCCCTACCATAGGAACCACCAAGGCAGAGGACCGTGGCATGCTGCTGAAGACATTCAACGACCCAGCCTCTGAGTACTTTGTGTTCCTGCTCAGCACCAGGGCCGGAGGTCTGGGCCTCAACCTGCAGTCTGCTGACACAGTCATCATCTTTGACAGTGACTGGAACCCACATCAGGTACTCAAATGCAAATATATGTTGGCATCAACGCAGGTCTCAGAAATGGCAATGAATATGGTGAATGAAATAAAAGGAACTAATCATGTGTGCGTACTCCTACAGGACTTGCAGGCCCAGGACAGAGCCCATCGTATCGGTCAGCAGAACGAGGTGCGCGTGCTCCGCCTCTGCACCGTCAACAGCGTGGAGGAGAAGATCCTGGCGGCGGCCAAGTACAAACTGAACGTGGACCAGAAAGTCATCCAGGCCGGCATGTTCGACCAGAAGTCTTCAGGCTATGAACGTCGGGCCTTCTTACAGGCCATTCTGGAGCACGAGGAGCAGGACGAGGTCGGGGCTCGAGGAGGCTGCCGCACTAGGGGGGCGTGGGTGGGTGTGATCTGAACCTGTTCCACATGGCCCACCCACCCACATCCGCCTGTGCGCTGCCCCACCTCTTCATTCTCTCCTTTTTTTTTTTCTCCTCTTCTGTCTCTTTTCCTGATTTCCTTCTTTTCTCAGGATTTGTGAGCTTTCATCAATCCAGACTTCTCCTTTTCTCCCTTATGTATTTCTGCTTCTACACAAACCTTTGATGGTTAATATGATACTTTACCTTTTACACTAGTATAAAAACGTTTCCCCTTTTATTCCTCTTTTTTTCCCTCTTTCTGCTGTTGACGTTTTTCCTGCCAGAAGTATTTTTTGCTTTTTCCTTTTTAATCATAACATTCAAATGTAGTGAACTTGAGCAGTTGAATATGCTAAGCTTTAGTCATGTAACACAGACCTGATATTTACAGTAAGGTAAAGAGTAATATGCATTGAATTGCTTTTTCCCCTCTTGTGTAAGTGAGAGTCATTAGTTCAGAGACTTGGCTCTGAGGTGCCACATAAATCTGTCATCAGTCTCTTGTCACTCACTCTGTCTCCTGTGTCTGCAGGAGGAAGACGAAGTCCCCGATGATGAGACCGTCAATCAGATGATTGCCAGAAGTGAAGAGGAGTTTGAACAGTTCATGGTCAGCCCCAGTTCCATATCAATCATTAGATACTTTGTCATTTTATAATCTGACTCCACTAACCCCCTTGCTGCCTTCTTTTTTTTATTCTAGCGCATGGATCTAGACAGACGCCGCGAGGAGGCCCGCAACCCTAAGAGGAAACCTCGTCTGATGGAGGAGGATGACATGCCTAGCTGGATTTTGAAAGACGACGCTGAGGTCGAGAGGCTAACTTGCGAAGAGGAGGAGGAGAAGATGTTTGGCAGAGGATCCCGCCAACGCAAGGAAGTGGACTACAGCGACTCGCTCACTGAGAAACAGTGGCTCAAGGTGGGATGTTACCATGTTTAGATGATAGAAAATACAGTGACTTATGAGGCAAAAGTGAATCAATATGAAATGAGTTTTGGATTTAGCTCAGTGATAATTTCTCCTCACCACAGGCCATAGAGGAGGGAAATCTAGAGGACATCGAAGAGGAAGTGCGTCACAAAAAGACAACCAGAAAGCGCAAGAGAGACCGCGACCATGACGGCGGGCCGGCCACGCCCAGCTCCAGCAGCGGGCGAGGGCGGGAGAAGGACGAGGAGGTGAAGAAAGCGAAGAAACGTGGTCGCCCGCCCGCTGAGAAGCTCTCTCCCAACCCTCTGTCCCTCACTAAGAAGATGAAGAAGATTGTGGATGCTGTCATCAAGTATAAGGATGGGTGAGAACGTTACTGTATCTGCAAGCACACAAGCCAATATCAGAGCTCTTTGACCACACTGAGAGAGAACTTTATCTTCAGTGAAGCTTTCAAAGGAACTGTCAGACATTATATACGTGACTGTGACTATAATCTGAAGAAATGAATGTTCATTATTGATTTATTAAGTGGTAACTTTAGACTCAGCATTGACTCACGATGATGCATACTAAGACCACAGTTTCCGTGTCTCAGCAGTAATGGGCGACAGCTGAGTGAAGTCTTCATTCAGCTGCCTTCCCGTAAGGAGCTGCCCGAGTACTACGAGCTCATCCGCAAACCAGTGGACTTCAGAAAGATCAAGGTGAGGACACACACGTCTGCTCCTCGTGTTAAGATAAAAAAAAAAAAGAAAGTTGGTTTACCAGTTGTTCCTTTTTGCTTTTTCATATGATCATCTGCTGCATGTTTGTTTGACTCTTTCCTTCCTTTTGTTCCCTTTTTCTATCAGGAGAGGATCCGGAGCCATAAGTACCGCAGCCTGAACGACCTGGAGAAGGATGTGATGCTGCTGTGTCAGAATGCCCAGACTTTCAACCTGGAGGGGTCTCTGGTGAGTTAAGACAGAAGTGCATGCGCTCACCAGTGTTTGATATATTTGGGTAATTTAGACCTCAACCAAATGTTCTTAGTCAAAATAACTAAAATAGGGGAATAAGCTTAAAATCACGAGCATTTACAAGAAGTAAGAATAATTGATCCTCTGCAAAATGCTTATCAGAACCAAGGAAAGCTGTTATAATGATCTCTGGACTGCAGGGTAACGTGGTCTCTTTCTGCAAACCTTTCAGATCTACGAGGACTCCATTGTGCTGCAATCCGTCTTCACCAGTGTGAGGCAGAAGATCGAGAAGGAGGACGAGAGTGAAGGAGAGGAAAGTGAGGAAGAGGAGGAGGAGCTAGACGAAGGCTCTGAGTCTGAATGTGAGTATCGGAAAGCGCAGAGTTTTACACCGAACTCCGCAGCTTTTACGCAACCGGCCCGGGGGGGGGAGGCGCTATAAACGCGAAGATGCTAATGATGTTTTGATTTCTGTCAGCTCGTTCAGTGAAGGTGAAGATCAAGCTGAGCCGGAAAGAAAAAGGGGAGCGAGGAGGAAAAGGGCAACGACGGAGGGGCCGCGGTGCCCGGGCTAAACCTGTGGTGAGCGACGATGACAGCGAGGAGGAACAGGAAGAGGTGAGACAAGAAGTTCACACACAAGGACGATTAATACTCCCAAAGGATTACTGTGAAGTTCAGTCTTTTTAGATTGAATCTGGTTGTGTTGTGTCTGTGTGCTGATTGATATTTCTCCAAAGGTATTTTCAAGTACAAACTAAATTTCTGGCAAACGTTTAAATTATATAGCTGAAGCAACGAGTCAGTGAATCCAATAGTTGAAAATCAAGTGGCAACTATTTTTCATGTCAATCATTTTCCCCAGTTTTAGCTTCTCAAATATTCTGCTTTTCTTTGTTCACATTATTTATTTATGTGACGGTGAAGTGTAAATCTCTGGGGCACGACATATTTTTAAACATCAGCTTGGGCTTCAGGAAATTGTAACCGGTATTTTTAAAAATATTTGATATGACTTTTCACAGTGTTTGACATTTCAACAGGCATGCACAAGCCATAATGATGACAAAAAATGCCCCTAATAATGCCCCTCGCTCCTCACCTTGCTGTTATCAAGGTCAGAATTAGGAAGCGCAAGTGCAGCGTCATTAAGATTGTTTATCACTTCATGTCATTACTCAAACACTCTTCAGCATTATTTGATTGTAACATTAAAATGTGTAATGCAGTTTGTGGATACTCCATCCCAGTGTAATTCTGTTAGGCAGTAAAAGTGAATCTTTGTTTTCCTTTGTGTTTGTTTCAGGAGCGTTCGGCCAGTGGCAGCGAGGAGGACTGAAGTGAACCACTCGTGATTGGACCAACGGCCCACTGAGCCCCTCGACTGGACTTTATATATTTTACTTAGATACAGCAGGGAGACAGTCAGTGGGAAAGGCCTAGTTTTACCTAGATGAGCTGATTTTTAGTGAGACAATTGTATTCTCATTAAAGTATACCATTAATTAAAAACCAATTTAAAAAAAAAACTAAAAAACTAAAATATGAAAGCTATGAACCATTCACTTCCATATTTAAACCATTTTTCCCAGTATGAATAGTAGTGTGTCTCTTTGCCTTTTTTGTTTTCTCCTGTAAGTGGAAAATTGACAGAGCCTGAATTATAGACTGATCGTGGGCCATAAAGACAGCTAACTGTTTTTTTAAGTGGTATTAATTTTGTCGTCTTTTACTTTGAGACAAAACGTACATGTGAACCAGGAGTCACTGCGTTCCCTGAAGTCCCTTTTTGAATGCATGTCGTGCGTGTCTGTGGAAATGCACCTGGCTGTGTCTTCACTATTATCTCTGTGTTTAATTTAAGACTACAAGCGGGATCACGGTACATCCCACCCTGCAGCCCCTCCCTCTCAGGTTGTGTATGTAAAGGGGGAGGGAGGGATAGGACCATTTTCTCGTGTCGGTGTCACTGGATTCCAAAAAAGTACAATAAAGGCATCTCATAATTAATCTGTTGTCTTCACTTTTTTCTCCAAAATGCACCGTGATGAGGTTATTAACTGCACTCACTGCATCCGTACACTAGATGGCCTACTGAGAGCAAGTAGATGCACGCTTGAGGCTTATTTACATCTTCTACCATCCTTTCCTCACCAGTCATCAGATAAATCACAGTCATTTTTCACTTTTACACCTGATCTCTTGGCTGAGACCATCGAGGTTTCCAACCTTTTTTTTAGACGTAGCCCCACAGCCCTGTCAGATGAACTAGAGTACAGTACAGCTCATCATCACAACCACTCATGTCCCAAATGTGTTTATTTGAATTTATTTGAAACTGGATGTTATTTGACAGTATTAACTATAAAGGTGGATATTGTCCGTTTATTCATTCAATTGAACTTGTTAATGTTTTGGTTTGGTCAAGTTGGCCTTCCAACTATGCTACTAGGTGCAGAAGTTAGTCCTTTCAGCCATTTATCTGTTACTTTCAGTTATTTCACAATTTATCTAATACCTTTAACCCCCTTTTTCAAATGTTAATCCATTACTTTTTCCTATTTTACCTGTTTATTACTTTTAGATATGATAGCTGTAACCATCCACTACTCTGCTAAACATTCAGATACTGTATCTGTTTGCTTGCGAACTAGTTTTCATGCATTTTGTTGCAGCTGACTCAGTGTGTGTGTGTGTGTGTGTGTGTGTGTGTGTGTGTGTGTGTATATATATATATATATATATATATGTGTGTGTGTGTATATATGTATATGTATATATATATATATGTGTGTGTGTGTGTGTATATATATATATATATATATATATATGTATATGTGTGTGTATATGTATATGTATATATATATGTATATGTATATTTTTATTCAATTAAAAATACCTATATTTTATATTTTAAATGAGATGAGCCACTCCAAAGTCTTTCCATGTCCTCCATACTGTAGCAACTGCAGAAGCACCCCTACTGTAGGAGCACTTCTCACTCTCTAGTCTTCGGATCTTAGTTTCCCAACACCGTCCTCACTCCTCAGAGGTTACTCATTGACCCTGACATACATACATATATCCTCCTTTCCCGCACGTGATCTTGCTAGTATCTAGGGGCACACCTGAACAAACACGAGGGGTTATATGTGCTATGAATCCGCTGTGCGGGTGACTACTCGTTCCTTGGCTGAGTTCTAGAGGAACAATCAACCCCAGCATGATGCTCCCAGAGCAGACTCATTTTCCGACGTGAATGTGTGTTTGTACAGTTGTGGCTGACGTTATTTCAGGATTCATTGGCTGTTTCCCATTTAAATATTCTCTATTTAGATCTATTTGTATTACTCACCTAAACTATTAGAAAGGAGCCTTGTGTGTTGCAGGATATCTTGGCTGAATCTGGAACGGCTTGTCCCTCTCAAAATGTTTGAACATAACAAGAACAGGAGGCTTTTCAACAACTTCATCCCCTTTCAACACAGTGTCAGTCTTATCTTTTCCAGGGCCAAATGTAACTTCTTCCAGGAAATGGGTCATTGACCGAGTAGCACTCCTTATCCATGCAGCCACTCCCTATCCAGGAGCCACAGTGACAGCAGGGCGATCCAGAAATGTATCCCTGTACTGGCAGGTAGTGTTTTCAGTGGATGATTAATAGCTGAACACATGTAAAATTATGTCTGAAATATTTAATGTAGACATCAAGCCAGAAATCTTTCTTTGTCCTCTGATTCCAAACAAAACTCACCCGCTCTCACTCCTGGCTGGCTACTCTGGAGCAGAAGCCAGAAACGTGCTTAACTGCATCTGGAGGAACCTGAATTGAACTTCAGGGGAAGACAGAGAGAGAGACAGAAAATCCGTTGCAGCCAACACACTTTGTTTTGTCAGGAGAAGCGGTGAATGTGAAAAGGGCCGTGGGGAGGGCGAGCATACTGGAAGAACCAGAAACTGTTTACAGAGGCTGAGGTGACGAGGTTGAGATTGTGCATAATGAAAGAAAGAGAGCCCATCAGTTGTAGTAGAGGGGTGTGTTCAACTCTCTGTGAGAGCAACTTAACCTCATCTGCACTCTTGTTTCTATTCATGCTTTCTCTGTCAAGGGATACATCAGGAATTTCTACCTCTCTGCAGTGTCTTTTCAACCAGTGTTTCATAAAGGGGTGAAAGTAGGGTGTGTGCATGTTTTGGGACGGGGGCTCACAGCAATCGGCGGACATCTCATTGGCAGGTTAGAGGTTAACTCCGGCACAGTTTAGAAAGACTTTTCATGTTTCGCAGTCGGTCACCCAAAGGACCCAGTTTTAGCAGAGGCCTGGAAATTCCTTGTCACTTCTTATTAAATGCACCCCGATGTGCAGTACAGTGGGGTCAGAGGTGGGTGGGTTCACTCTCTGGAAGAGGCCAACACTGGACAGGAAATGTGTCTTGTACAGTGCACGGCTCTGGTGCTGAATAAACTGTTTGGCTCTATAGAATCTGTGAAATGGAGTGGCTGTTTCTACTCCTACTGTTTCTACTTCTACTGTATCCTCCGACTGTGCTGATTGATGAAACTGAGAGCAAAGGATGCACTGAGAGTGTTCATGAGTCCTCCTGTGGGAGGTGAATGTGTGCACCAGTGCTGGAAAGTAACTAAGTACATTTACTACAATTACTGTATTTAAGTGCAATTTTGAGGTACTTGTACTTTAGTATTTTGACTACTTTACTACATTTCAGAGGAAAATATCAGTGGTGGAAGACGTATTCGTATCATTTACTGAAGTAAAAGTAGCAACACCACACTATAAAAATACTCCTGCATTCAAAGTTTTACTGAAGTAAAAGAACAGAAGTATTGCCAACAAAGTGTACTTTAAGTATCAATAGTAAAAGTATTCATCATGCAGAATGGTCCCTGTCCTTGTCAGTGTTATATTATTATTGGATCATTATTGTTGACATGTAAGCAGTACTTAAATGTTGTTTAACTGCTCTATATACTTTTTGCTAGTTTAACCTATAACAGTCCAACATATACTGTAGCTGTCAGATAAATGTAGTGGAGTAAAAAGTGCCATATTTCCCTCCTGTACAAGTGCATAAAATGGAAATACCCAAGTAAAGTAAAAAATACAAAATTGTGCTTATAACTGTACACGAATAAATGTACTTAGTTACTTTCAACCACTGGGAAATATTACTTTTAAAGTACTGTAGTACCTGCTACATTTACTTTGTCATTACTTTGCAGGTTGAAACGTTAGATAAAAAACATTTGATACAACACATTTTTGTGTCCCAACCTGTTTGGCTCAAAACTCTGTACAAAAAAGGTCCTTCGTCACGTTTCAGCTGTCTGTGAGTTGTCACCAGTTCCCCTCTAAACCTCTCACATGGTTTCATTTAAATAATTGTTTGAGGTCCAAAGAGGTCAAATTATCCAGTATTTCACAACAAAGAAATGTAAAAATTTTGAGTAATATTTTTGTAGCAGAACTTTGTAACTTTGGAAATTTTGTGATTTTGAGAAACAACATGAACTTGACTTGACTTCATTCCTAAACTGTTAATCATCTCACAATCCCTCAGATTTATCTTGTGACCCTTTGCAGGGGCCCGAGCCCTAGGCCGGGAACCACTGGACTGAACTATCTAACTATAAAGTATTTAAAACTAGTTTCACCTCAAGCAGCTGAAAGAAAATGTCATATATCAGTTTGCTGCTAAAACTTCAGTAAGTAGGACTTTTATTTGAGTGTTTGTACATGAATATATTGGTACTTTTACTGAAGTAAAGGATCTGTATGGCATGCGCTTTGTGTTGATTTCTTCCATGGTGCTGCTCCCTCTTAACGTGGACACCACGTTTGCTGTACATATTTTATGGCTGGCAACAGTGTGACAGGCTTGGCCTTGATCCTTGAATTCCATTTGAAGCTTCTGTGAGGCCTCAGCTCTGCAGTGAAGACAGAGGTAACCTGACTCTGTCATTACTGACCGGAGGTTGTTTTGTTTTCTCTGTGAGGATTCCTCACGTGCTCAGTTCGACCATGGACTTACTTGTGTGTTTCCTGTGTTTCTTTGAAATTTCAATTGTTTTTGTGCACATTTATCAGTGTTGGAGTAACAGTGAAGGTCACACATGATAAAATGGACTTGGTCAATGACGACTATGAAGGGGGGGTCCACGTTATCTGAATGTATAGCCCCTCTGTGATAGTAACAGGGTCAATGTATTTACTTATCACTGGGACCAACTCGATATTTCCGACTTTATTCAGCTTCTGTCTCTTGTTTTTTAAACCAGCGTCAATGCTCCAGTGCCTCTTCCATGAAGTATGTTCAAAGGAAACATCTGGATTATTTAACTGTTTTCAATTACAGAGGTGTATTCCTGAATTACGTATATGGTGCTCCCTCTGCTCGGTTCAAGGTTGTTGTTTTCAAGTTTTATCTCTTTAGATGTACTTTATCTCTGCGCCTCCTCTGATGTAAATCTCATTGTAAACTATCTTATGGACCCAACAAAGTTTGAGACTTTGAACCTAAATAACCTGCTGTTTTCTTTTTTATGAGAGGTGACCAACCTCAATTCAGGAAGTAGTGATATGAAGAGAAACGCAGGGATAAAGACTTTACTGACTATTTTTTGTATTTCATTAGAAAGTTTTACTCACTGGTCAGTTTTATCAGTGTTCTGGTGCATGTACATGTATTTTTCTGAAACATGCATAGAATAAGTCAGTAATCTCCTTTCCCCACAAAAACATCAATGTTGTTATAACAGTAAATATTGAACATCTGCCAGAGTAGGCCAGCTGCCAATCTTATAACTGTCACAGGACACATCTGGGTATAAATTCTGGACTTCAAACCAGTTGACTGGGGACATCTTATTTACTAGCTACTGCTGCTACTTGGTTTTATAAATTCACCATGAGTGAAATTGAGCTGAGAATGACAAAAAAGTAAAACAAACTCTAGAAAAAAGTGGGGGAAGTGGTACGAAAAAGTAGCAATATTTTCAGGAAAAAAAGTAATATTACAACAAAGAAGTCATAGTATTTTGGGGGGAAAGTGGTATGATTTTTCAAAAAAAAGGTTACATTTTGAGAAAAAAGTTGTCTAATTTTTTTTTAGAAAAAGTCACAATATTTTAAGGGAAAAAGGTCATAATATTTTGAAAAAGAGGTAAATTTCTTGAAAAAGTCATAAAACTATGAGAATAATAATAATAATAATATTACTAGAATTAAGTCATAGTATTAGGAGAGAGGGTGTATCAAGAACCCAAAGTCATACTGTATGTTATGACTGGATTGGGTAGATTGGAATAAAATAATCCATATACAATATATTACTGTACGGTTACTGTAGTGACTGTAGTCACTTTCCATGAGCGATACACACCTCTAATATGATATTGGGGCTAAAAATAAGTCATAACAACAAGGTTCTTATTGATGAAACAGTGACTTCAGGTCATCTTTCATCCAGTTTATTCTCAAAATCTCAGATGTTTTCCCCGTAACCTTGACCCTAATGCCCCCTTGTAGAGCGCCCAAACGTGCGCCCCTGCTAAGCATGACGCACGAAACTTAACCAATGTATCCAAATACTGTATGCGCGCGTGTGTGCGCGTCTCCTGCCTCTCTGAAAGGGTTAAACTCATAGTAAAATCCATCTCCACAGAGCTCCGCCTCTCAATTGTTGGGGCTGTTTGCCACAGAAATCACACCACTCCAGATCCCGCCTACCCCCTCTCGGGCCCCTATCGGCCCCACCCACCACTGGACCACATTGAAATGGGTCTGATGTTGTTGTCAAACATTACAGTGCGCCGAGCATCCCTCCTCAGATCTTCCAGCAGGAGCATCTCTGATACAGCAGAGCAACGACTACAGAGCCTTTGCCACTTCTGGTGCATTGCCAAGCAGCAGTCCCATTACTGACACTGTTATAATAAGTCACACCAGAGACTAACAGGCTTCAGTGTAGATGCGTCTTCCAGTGCGGCTGGAGAACATGGGACGGCCGCGTTACGCGTCATTGTTGTTCCTCATCTGCTCCCTTGTTCAGACAAGTAAGTTCCTTCATTTTAACTTGATCAGTTATGTCATTAATTAGCTTTATTTGTGACTTGGCACCTGCGTTAAGCAAAGGTAAACAGTGCCGTGCTCCAGCTTGATGCTGTTTGATTTAAATATATATTTAAATAACATTATGAAAGGGTTTTATTCAAGTATCCAGCCCGTGTGGGTTTAAATTGCCCACTCCTCTGACAGCACCGGATGCAAGGTGATGGGGGGAGGGCGCAATTATTCACAGAATGTAGGTCAAATCTCTCCGCTTTTTTCACACTGTATATTTTCGACTCAACCTCATATTTTTCCATAATTGAACAGTCATCTGTCCATCACTCACCCTGCGCCTTTTTTTAATGGCTGCAGCTCACACTTGTACATGTTATCTTTGTTATCCTTTGCCGGCCTTTGAATGAAGCTGCATGTTTTTTTGTGCTCTCCATTCACTGGCGCTCAGCTCGCAGCAGGGCTGTGCAGCCAATGAGATTTGAGCAGTGTGAATACTGCCTGTGTAAAGATGTCAAGCGGGGTTTCTGAAAAGCTGGTTTGTGAAGCTGTTGCCATTCATAATGTGGGAACGGGTGCCACTTTCATTTAAATCACTGTAGGAAAATCCATCATGGGAGCACTTGGATGAATTTGGGTTTGGGCAGCATTGCAAGTGCGCCCACTGTACTCTTCCCACATAATGCAACATCCAGCCTGTTTGCAAGGGGCCTTCTCCCATCATCTGCACCGCCCTGTATTGTGAAAATGAATGGAAGCCGTCCAACTCATCACAAACACACACATTGTCTTGCTGCTGCATTCCTTTAGTTCTGGTTGTACACTCAGTCTGGTGTGAAGTCACCGTCAGACCTGTTCCCAGTGTGTTGGTTCTGGGAAATAGTGAGCGGTGAAACATGTTGCAACTGGTTGTCACCCATCCATATTTCCACACCAGCCACAGAGTTGTATCGAAGTGTGTCTGTCCCACATGTTGTGAAATAGCTGTTAGGAGGGAGAAACTTTATTTGTGTCGCCTTGAGGAGACATTCATCATCCCAGAGTTATCCCTTGTTTTTGAATTGCGTGTATCTCTCTCTGGAGAACACCTGATAGAGATATTCATTTAAAATTGTTTAAAAGAGTATAGGAGCCGTTTGCTGTCGTTGACCCTCATGGCCAATCAATTAAACACACCAGACATCACAGAATGAGCAACAAACATGAGCACATTGGTTATTTCCCCTGCACTGACTTGCACTCAGTCAATAACACCACCGTTTGGTCCGGTTTGTCTATTAAGGTCTGAACTTTAAGCCCTCTAAGCAAACAGCCAGCGTGAACTTGGGTTTGGGTAACGTGTCATCGGTTTCAGGAAATGAGCACTGATCTATAGTTTGTTCTCTCCCACACAGTCAGAGAAAAAGAAAGTTTGAAATGTACCTTAAAGTTAAACCATTTGAGTGATTTAAACTATATTTATTTCTTTTGTATTCCCCACAAGGATATCCCTTTGATAAGACCAGGTTTGTCAACATGAAAGTGATGACTATCTTTATTGTGAGGGCAATAATGCACAGCCTCTCACGTCATAAAGAAATGATTGGCTTAACGGCCAGTAGTAGGTTTACTGCAGCCAAACCACTGAAATGACTGTTTGGAGTCATATAAAAATACTACTACAGTGGTAAAAACCATTTCCTCAACCTGCAGGAGCCTGAAGAAATAAAGCCTCTCCTTGTTTAACTTCTGCGGAAGCATCAACCATGACCGACAGCACCAGATGTTTGACTTCACCAAGAAGCTATTATGATTTATTATGCTGCGAGACATTTACAGCCATGCATAATTTATAATAAGCCTTTTCCCATTCATTCTTACAGGACACAAACTTATGAACATGTAAATACTTACACATAAATATTTAATTAGATGTTTTTTGATAAAAAGCAAATCTTGCACTCACAGTATCAGGGTATGAAGATGCTAAATGCCTAGCTGCTGATAGTGGTAAACACCTCCCTCTGCCCCCTTTCAGAAACAGGTGGCCAGCCAGGGTTTGGAGCCCCCGGGGCCAGAGGGAGGAATGGCCTCTAGTACCTCTTCATGAAATGCTGTCTCTCTGATGTACAGTCTAATTGGTGCTTCCAGTTCAGTGGCCTCATTGGGTCCATTAAAGATGGGGGTTGGGAGGTCGACTCTATGTCTTCAGCATATGAATTTTTTGCCAGCAGGGACGATAAATGCTGGAAAATGAGATTTCTATTGTGATTGTGAACTTGCCATATCAGCAGCTCCCTGATAAAGCCTGATAAATGCGGTCTGGGCCGCTGACATAGGTGCAGTATCCCTGTTTGACTTGTAGTTGAACCATTTATCTGCCCTATTTAAACAAGCACCAACAGGCACGTGTGTTTTTGTTCATGTGTGTGTCATGCCAAAGTGATTACCTCCCAACCTCTTTCTCCTCTGGCAGCATATTTGTCACCCCTCCCATACTGTAATGAAACCCAACTGGGGAGGCACAAGTGACCAACTTTCTTTAGATTACCTGTGATTTGTGACATGAGGCAATCTTGTATCTGCTTTTAGAAGAAGAAGAAGAAGACAAAGAAGAATTACTTTATTAATCCCTTGGGGGAAATTCAATTTTTTCACTCCATTGTATAATTTACACACACATAGCCCTGAAATAATGAAAAAACAACTGTGTGTGTGCTGACCACAGAAATGGCTCTGTTGCTGACATATCTCAACAACTGTTGGATGAATTGCCATGAAATAATTTTGTACAGACATTCATGTTCCCCAGAGGATAAAGCCTACTGACTTTGGTGTTCCCCTGAACTTTCCTCTAACACCACCAGCAGGTTGACATTTTTGTTGTCTTGGCAACTTATTTGGATGGATTGCCATGAAATTTGGTACATGTATTCATGGTGCCCAGAGGATGAATCCTACTGACTTCAGTGGTCCCCTTGCTTTTCGTCTAGTTTCACCGTGAAGTTTACATTTGTGCATTTGAATGAAATGTCTCAACAGTTATTGGATGGATTACCATTCAATTTGGTACAGACATTCATGTTCCCCTCAGGATGAATTGTAATAACTTTGATCCCTTAAAGTTTCATCTAGCGCCATCATCAGGTCAAAATACTTCAGTTTATGACTAAAAACCTGCTAAACTAATGACATTCCCATCAGCCTCAGGTGTACTTTGTGTTTAGTGCTAATTAGCAAGTGTTAGCATGATAGCACACTATGCTAAGATGGTACCTGCTGCTAAACATTAGCATGTTAGCATTGTCATTGTGACCAAGTTGCAGTGCTAGCATTAGCAATTAGCTCTAAGCACAGCCTCACAGAGCCTCTAGCATGGCTGTAGACTCATTCTGCAGAACTCATATTTTATGTGACTTCTTATCATTTGCAGCCACGCCTGTGTTTATGTGGAGTCTTCCTGTATTGGCCCTTGATAGATGATAACTAAAACAATGGCCCTTTTAGCTGAACTGTGTGTTTATATCTGCCTGTCATAGATGCATTGACAACATGTGGAACCAAGCAGTTCCAGTGCGGGAATGGGAAATGCATCACAGTCCGATGGGTGTGTGATGGCACAGATGACTGCGGAGACGGCACAGATGAACTTCCCGGTACTTGCAGTGAGTATCATGAGGATGGACTTGTTATTGCTTTGCATACATACATGTCAATCCTACAATCCCTCAGTCTGATGATTATGTAGTCTTAGTTACTGTTTCTTTTGCATATTTCATTTCCAGTGGCCAAAACATGTAGACCAACAGAGTTCAGCTGCACAGACCGCCTTAACCAGTGTATACCGAGTGCCTGGCACTGTGATGGGAAAGCTGACTGTGAGAATGGAGCTGATGAAGAGAGCTGTGGTAAGTCGAGTTAACCACAGGCTGCGAGAGGCCCACACGTCTGTCTGACAATTCCCTCAATCATATGTGATTTATCTTATTTTATTGCTCTCACAATCCACAGTTTCCTCTTCTCATTTCCATCCCCTCCCTTCCTCCCTGCTCCAAAGTGTTCCTGGTCTTTCACTACTCTGATTGCCCTGTTATGTTTCCTCTCTCCTAGCGCCGAAGCAGTGCACAGACACCGAATTCCGCTGCAGGAATGGCCAATGCGTGTCGTCCTCCTTCGTGTGTGACGACGAGGCGGACTGTGACGACGGCAGCGACGAGGCCTCCTGCCCGCCCATCACCTGCAGCGCCACATCCTTCCAGTGCAACAACACCGTTTGCGTCCCGCGCCTGTGGGCCTGCGACGGTGACGCCGACTGCCCTGACGGCTCTGACGAGTGGCCCCAGAGCTGTGGTACAGTGAGACCTGACACAGCTGCCACTCACCAGTGCTCCTCCCTGGAGTTCCGCTGTGGCAGCGGAGAGTGCATCCACGGTAGTTGGAAGTGCGATGGAGGAGCTGACTGCCTAGACCGATCAGACGAAGCTGACTGTGGTGAGGATGATTACAAAATTCTTCTCTTCCTGTTCATTACGTGCTGTCATTTGTTTCAAGTCATCATCTCTTGCGCTCATTCCCAAATGTCCTCCTGTTGCATCCCTCTAGCTCATCCCACCTGTCGTCCTGATGAGTTCGAATGCGGTGATGGCACTTGCATCCATGGCAGCCGCCAGTGCGACCACCGATACGACTGCAGGGACATGAGTGATGAAACTGGCTGCGTCAACGGTACAAATCTCTTCACCTACCCTCCTGTCCTGGTCACTTGCAGTCAAATGAACTACAACATCTCTTGTCTGTGTGTATAACTGAATCTTTTACTTCCACACCTCATGTGCAGCAACCCACTGCGAGGGCCCGACCAGGTTTAAGTGCCGCAGTGGGGAATGTATTAGCATGGAGAAGGTGTGCGACAAGCGGCGTGATTGCAGGGATTGGTCAGATGAGCCTCTTAGGGAATGTGGTGAGTACAGAGGCCTCTCATTCATAACTGTCTGGTTAATTACTACTTTCATGTATTTAATGAGGGTGTCTGCAGCTTGAGAATGCTAGTTACTGGACATCCTCAGAAAGAAAGATAGTAAACCTTTTCTTCTTCCATCTGCAGGCTCCAATGAGTGCCTGTACAACAACGGCGGCTGCTCTCACATTTGCAATGACCTGAAGATCGGCTATGAGTGCCTGTGTCCTGCTGGATATCACCTGGTGGACACAAAGCGCTGTGAAGGTAACAGCCTCCCACGAATAGTCAACGTGAACTTCAGTCAGATTAACTTGATTAAGTGATGCCAAGCAAACTGTTTACTCTGATGCAAACTTACAGGAGAGATCCTGTAATTCTCATGGACACAGTGACTCAGCATTGCTCCTGTTTCGTTACACTGCAGCGTGTGCTTCATTTCATTTTTGTTCCTCTTCTTTGAATCAGATATCGACGAGTGTGCCAACCCGGACACCTGCAGCCAGATCTGCATCAACCAGATGGGCAGTTACAAATGCCAGTGTGAGGAGGGTTACCAAGTTGACCCAGCAACCAAAGCCTGCAAGGCCATTGGTAAATAGATTTTTTGCTACATGATTATGTAAAAGTGAGATGTTCAAAGATGATGAATAGCCTTCTCAAATATTATTTTTCCTGTTGCATGTATGATATATATGTGCTTAGTGTGGATTAGTCTGGACAGGGCTGGGTAGACGAACTGAAACCGACACAAACTCGCTGATGAAAATATAACTTGTCCACTCTGATTTTGTAGGTACAATAGCCTACCTCTTCTTCACCAACCGTCATGAAGTCAGAAAGATGACTTTAGACAAAAGTGAGTACACCAGAGTAATCCCCCGCCTAAAGAACGTCGTGGCTCTCGACATGAACATGGCCACCAAAGAGATCTACTGGTCGGACATCTCCCAAAAGAAGATCTACAGGTGAGCGACGACCAAATCAGAGTGAAAGTGTTGCTTTTGTTTTCTTTACTCCTGCTTGACGCCGGCTCTTCACTTTCAACCCAGAGCTCCGATGGACTTGGCTGAAGACCCCTCTCATCACAGTGTAGTCATCAGTGGCAACGTTGACGCTCCTGAAGGCATCGCTTTTGACTGGATCCATGGTAACCTGTACTGGACTGACAGCATTCGCAGCACCATCTCTGTGGCGACTGCTGACGGTAGCCGCCGCAAAACCCTCTTCCAACGAGACTTATCTAAGCCCCGTGCTATTGTGGTCGACCCCCACAGCAAGTGAGTCCAATAGCACTAATATAAGTAAAGTTATGCCTTGTTTTCTTCACTTATGTACAGTCTAAAGGATTGATTTAAGTATTTTAGTTTGCAATATTTGATTTACAACATATCTTTGTCCTCCCAGCTTCATTTACTGGACTGACTGGGGGAATCCCGCTAAGATTGAGAAGGGAGGTCTTAACGGAGGAGACCGAACCGCTTTGGTCACTGACAACATTGAGTGGCCTAATGGGATTACACTTGGTAAACTCTAGCATTCATGTCTCTCTGGTTTCAAGTTGTTTGTTTGTTGTTTTTTATCCATTCATGTGAAAGCCAGGGGTCACTGTGTTCTGACCTGTTCTGCTTCTTCCCCAGACCTGTTGAACCAGCGGCTCTACTGGGTGGACTCTAAGCTGCACACCCTCTCCAGTATCGACGTGCAGGGCGGTGGCCGGCGCACCCTCATCATTGACGAACATAAGCTGGCTCACCCACTGGGACTCACTGTGTTTGAGGTGCATGTTTACCACCTGATAAACTCTGTTACACATAAACCCAGAGCCTGTCAGATACACCATGCCATAGACTCCTCACAACTCGTGTAAACAGTAGTATTCCTCACCACTGCTACTGCTGTCCCCGATCTCTTAAATGTTCAAGCTTGGTTGTTTTCGTGCTTCCAGGAAAGAGTGTTCTGGACAGACGTCAGTAATAACGCCATCCTCAGTGCGAACAGGCTGACGGGTGGTGACATCACACCAGCGGCGGAGCACCTGTCATCACCAGAAGACATTATTCTCTACCATAACCTCAAACAACCCGCCGGTAAGAGACATCACTATCATCCCTGACCACACCTACATAAGAACAGTGTCTAATAATTATATAACTCAATAATTGACTTTAAAGGAATAGTATTATTTCATATTTCCCAAAATGTCTAACTATTGCTTTAGTATGATAACGTTGATGATGGCTTCAAACCATGTAAAGCAGTAAAACTAAGCTAAAATTTCATCCTCTTTTCCATCGCAGGGAGGGACTGGTGCCAAGTATCTGGCTGTGAATTCTTGTGCCTGGCAGCTCCTCAAGTGGGCAGACATCCCCCCAAATATACCTGTGTCTGCCCAGATAACATGATGCTAGCCAGAGATATGAGGACATGTGTACCTGGTATGTAAATGATCAAAGAGAAAATATACTGTAGTATAATAGAAAATGATAAATAATGAAGTAATATATGTCTCCTAAATAGAATATTTTCTTTAGCTGAAGCGGTTCGATTTCTGGCTCTCACTGCTCTTCTTCTGTTTTTGTACTTCACCAGCTGTGCCAACACCTGCAGCTCCCGTGCAGCCTCAAGTTCCAGCTACTGACCCCCCTCGTCTGCCACCAGTGCCAGCCAGCACCACACCAAAGCCCCAGATCCGCACCACACCTAAGCCCCAGATCCGCACTACACCTAAGCCCCAGGTCCGCACCACACCTAAGCCCCAAGTCCGCACCACCACAGTGCCCGTCGTAATCACCAGCACTGCGGCCAAGCCAGTGCCACGCACCACCAAGCCTCCTGTAAGGACCACCACACCTGAACCAAAAACTCCATCACCCCAGCCTGTGAAGCCTAAAATTCCTCAGACCACCATAGTGGCTCCAGTCACCTCACCAGGCAAGTTGAAGTACTATAATGTTTGTGCGTATTTTAGATAATTAGGAGGAGGAGCAATTGCAAAACAGTTCCCAACTGCAGCTACATTACCATGTAACAGTAATTGCAATATTTGAAACATGATTTTCATACTGTGCTGGCCTGCTCTGAAACCAATGGATGCTTGTAATGAGTCTGAAATTGGTTTGGTAAACATGGTATTTTTGGGGGTAATAGCTACCAGTAATGTCAAGTATATACTCTTTGAGGTAAGCCGGGTTAAAAACATGCTAAACCAGCAGCACGGCCCTTTGAGTGCAATGCTCTCAGCTCTGACATACATCGGGTATAGTCCAGGTCAGCTTCATGTATCATTAACTTCTCCTGTTTACCTTCCCTTCAGATTTCCGACATGGATTTGCTGCAGCTATACCCAACACTGCCTCCACCACCCCAATAGCTCTGTATATTGTCTTACCTCTGGGTGAGTTGCTTTGTCAGCTGCCGCAAAGGTGGCCTCTTACATAGATAAAAATTACATTATTATTTAAAATAATAACAGCGTCAAGCATCATGTCTCATCTCTCTCTCTTTGTCTCTCTCCCGATGTCTGCCTCATGTAGCGATCCTTTGTCTGGTGGCTGTTGGTGGCGTGCTGCTATGGAGGAACTACAGGCTGAAGAACACCAACACGATTCACTTTGACAACCCTGTCTATCAGAAAACCACTGAGGACCAAGTGCACATTTGGAGGAGCCACAGCCCTGATGGTTACTCCTACCCAAAAGTGAGTCTGAGAGGAGTCACCTCAGCTAACCTGTTTAAATTTATCAATATTGATCTATGCTGTCATGTTTTCCCTTCCTCATGAAATCTTATGGAATTCCTCCTTCAGTAATCTGTTTTAGAGATTAAAAAAGAGACTCTTTAAAAGTTTGCTTACTTTCAGCTTGTTTGAATAGAATACATTTTGTTGTAAGCAGCACATACAGGCTACAATGTGTATTATGTCTGACATCCTTTTTATTTGCTGTCTGATCAGAGGCAAGTTGTGAGCTTGGATGAAGAGGCGGACAACCCAGCCTTCACAGAAAACTGAGAAATATCAGGCTGAGTGGAAAGAAGAGCCTCGATGATAAGCTACCTTGAACGTCCTTTTGTATTTTTTTTACCTCACACAGCACAAAGATATGGAAGTCAAAGCCAGCATCAGACAAGCTTGAACCACTATATCCTCACAGACGAACAAGCGCTCTACAGTGGAAAAACCAGGATGAAACATTTCTTCAGGTCGCACGTTTTTTTTCCCATCGAGTTCACAGTTGGCGATCCATTCCGCACCAAAACATACCAAATCACCAGATGATGGATTCCTCAATCTAACATTTTTTTTTATTCGTTATCCTAACTGTGTTGCTGATGATATAACTGGAGAACTGCGTCATTGTTATGGACACACAACGTCTTGTTTTCAGTTTAACTGAGCTCATTTAACGCAACTTATAATTGGGAATTCCCTCCAACTTGTGCAAGGTAGAATTCAAAAATGTTTTGTAAATATCTCTGTTCATTGTTTTTCTCTGTTCGTGGAACATTATCAGATCTTACCCGCTTTCTTGGCCACTCTCATGTCTGTGGGCTATAGTAAATATAGCACTACACCCAGCAGCAGGTTAGCTTAGCTTAGCTCAAAGACTGGAAACAGTGGGAAACAGCTAGCCTGGCTCTGTCCAAAGGTGAGAAATTCCATCTACCAGCATCTCTTACATATATATTATCACATAGCTTTCTTGGGTCTCCGCTGGTTGGCTGTCAACTACTCCCAGCCAAGAAATAGTCCGGCACACAATTCCCTGTAAAACGGAGAATCGGCGTTTTTACACTTTTTTGGTTGGTGGGTTTTGTACAGAATAAATAAATAAATATAACATGTTTATCAGTGAGCTTTAGAGATGTTAGTTGGTGGATTACCTTTGGACAGAGCCACCCTAGCTGTTTAGCCTTGTTTCCTCTCTTCATGCTAAACTAAGCTAACCGCCTGCTGGCTCCATCTACATATATCTAGCTAATCAATCATCTAGCTCTTGACAAGAAAGTGAATAAGTGCATTTCCCAAAATGTTGTACTAGTCCTTTGATTAGGAAGCTGGAGCCAGGAGGCGATTAACTTAGCTTAGCATTAACACTTACGCTTTGTTTTCTGTATGGACTAGACAAAAAAACAGTAATTAGCAAGCATTAGAGGTGCTAGTTGGTGGATTTTGTTACCTTTGGACAGAGCCAGGCTAGCTGTTTCCCCCTGTTTCCAGTCTTTATGCTAAACTAAGCTAAGCTAATCACTTTATGGCTCTAGCACGACACTTAACAGACATGAGAGTGAAATCAGTCTTCTCATCTAAGTCTAGGCCAAGAAAGTAAATGATCCCAAAATGGCAAACTATTTCTTTTTGTCCACTGGAAACAAGAAAATCGGAACCTGACTTTTATCCCAAGACAGAGCAGATTTAAAGTTGAGCTTACAGTAGGTGAATGTAATACTAATAAGAATTCTGCATGTGCCAGTTTGACCAGGGTGACCTCAATAAGACTCATAATATGTGTGTGTGTGTGTGTAGTTTCACACCAGCCATTGCCTCAGTAGTGGAGCGAAAATGTCATCCAAAGGGACCTAAAGACGCTGCTGTAATTAACCTCAAAGAATACACACTGCACGCTGTTTGTGCCTTGATTTACACTGTTGTGGCAGCCTTCAGATTTCACACATGGCCTCAACACAACGTTCTGCAGCAGCTGTGTGCTGTTACTGAGACACACTCGACTCCGTTCTCCTGATTTGTGATCGGCTGTCTGTGCATCCGAGAGCCATCTTTAAATTCCCCCCCCCTATGCCCCTCTCGGGAGGACCAGTGCATTCCTCAAAGCCCGAAAGGCTTTGATGCAACCACGTGTGGCCAGCGGGGCCGTGTCCAATGCTCTGTGCCATGGCACGTGTGTGTTTACATCCTCCCTGAGGGCCAGAACTTCAACCTGCCTTATACCAGCATTCCTGACAAAAAGAAAGCCATGTGCCCTATCATGTTTTCACCAGCAGTCTGAGCTCATTTACTTGTATCTCTTACAAATTTGTGCCTTTTTAACGACATGTTTTGCTGACATGCTCATGTTGGTGCTATTGAACTAAGTGGATTTGTATAAAATCAGTGTGTCTGTCTGTTTACAGTAAATTGTTTGAGGGATGTGGCAGTGTTACATACAGGTGAGGTTATTGTGATGTGGGTTGATGACCGTCGCGAGGCTTTTAGGGGGAGAAAAGTGCAGGTGAAGCTGTACAGAAAGTCATTTTAAATTCACTGACTAACAGTGCAGATTAAGTGTGTAAATATAGTGTTCATAAATGTAAATATTTGTTCTTTACTGTTTTTTGGTAACGATGTCAGTGTTTTAGACTTTGTTGTAAACTTTAAACATTTGCTGTACATAAATAAATGCTTCTATTTATTATAGAATCACTACTCTCTGGGTTCAGTTTTTGAAGACTCTCGTCTGAATTTACTTTGATGCAAAACTTTTTTACAATCATATCAGACTCTTGACAGATGGTTTATGTTTTAAACTACCTGCTCTTGTGTTGAGCTCTTCCCCCGTGTTTCTCATTTCTCCCTTCAAGTGATGCAACAACAAATACAGCAGCAAGAACAGATGAGGAATAGAAAAATAGAGGGATGCTGAAAACAATAACAGCTGACAGATTGTGGAAGATGTTTACTAGAAATGTATGCATGAGAGCAAAATCAGATAATAGCAGGAGAAGAAATAAAGGGGAAAAGAATGCTAAATATTCATGAGGATATGCCAAATTATGTGAAATATGCTCTTAAAGTAGTGGTTC
The DNA here is from genome assembly GCA_003416845.1 of Oplegnathus fasciatus. Lineage (NCBI taxonomy): Eukaryota > Metazoa > Chordata > Actinopteri > Centrarchiformes > Oplegnathidae > Oplegnathus > Oplegnathus fasciatus. The sequence continues at coordinate 2,532,527 of NTHP01000013.1, forward strand.
CTTTTAGTCCCGCAGCCATGTCAAATCAAACACCTCTTCATCGGGACCACCCGTCATGTTCCAAATATGTTGATCAATATGAATTGATTGTAAACTAGATGTAATTTAACACTATTAATCACATAATAGTGATTTAGTATTTATTACTTACCTAACTATGAACTGTTTTATATATTACTTTTAGCTGTCCCAACTGTTTATCCATTAGTTAAAACTCTTTCAACTGTTTTATACATTAATTTTTAGTTATTTCAACTGTTTCTCCAATACTTTAGCTTACATTATTGGCTTTTTTTCCTTTACTGCAACACGGTGCAAAGCTATGTCTTATTTTCCTTTTCTGTGTTATCATGCGTGGCTGAAATGCTGGTTAAGATACGTGGCAGATGAGAGGTTTTTGAAAAATGTACAGCAGCATATTCCACTGTTTTTTCATCCAACAGCTTTGGTATGCAGACATGGCAGAAAACGTGAAGTGAGGGGTCGTTTTTTTCTCTCTGTCTGTTTTTGGGGGGGGTTGGCTGTGCTTTTGTAGACCTTCAACGGAAAACCAGACCCTTTTCTTAGAAAGTCAAGCCGTCACAGTGAAAGGCAAAACCACACAGTTTCTTAGAAATTCTCCAACACTGTGAGATCACAGAGAGGAAAAACAACAACATGAGTGTGTGAAAGTCTCTTCTTTAGGTTTATTCATTTGCACATGATAGTAAATGATATAATAATGCATAAATGAGAGCTGGAAAGTCTTTTACAAAGTTTATACATTCTAAATATATTAATAAATATCCCTCATAATTTGGTAATATTTACTTTTTTGTTTAGATGTTGATCAATATGTAATCTATCTATATTACAACATTATAATGTGTTTATTAAAGTTTTCCTTTACACAAGAAAACATAACTTTTATTTGATCACATGGCAATCATGTGGCCACAGCTTAAATAAACTTTTTTTTTTCAGTCATCAAAATCCATATTTTGTGGTAGCTTTAACAGTACGCCACAACAACAGCTGTCAGAGAAGAGTAGGAAAACAAACAGCTCTGTGACCCTACCAAGCTGTGGTCAAACCCACCGGTAGGTGTGTGTGCAAAGTTCAAGGCTGAGGAAGAGCGGAAATGTTGAGCTGATGGCAGAAGTCAGGGAAAAGATGCAGTAACATATCTATAGACATGTGGGTAAACATACAGATAAGAAAGCAAGCCCACTTTCAGATCTCCCTCTGGGGAAAGTCTTAAATACCATATATGATTATTAAAGGTGTAGTCTACGATACTGGAGAAAGCTTGTTGATATTTGAACTCAACAGCAAAACAAATACGCTGTGCTCCTTCAAACTCGCGCGAGTAGCTCACAGCATTAGTTTGTCCTGTGCACGAGTACGAGTTGTGACATATTATACCGAAGTGTTTAGTGGAAACGCAGGTAAAGCGTCGATATTTGACGCCCTGGGTTGGTGTCTCTACCCGCGCCACTCTCTTTGTTTGCCGTTTACAGAGCCAGGGCTGTGTATGAACGCTGGACTTTTTTTTCAGCACACACACAGAACAGAAAGCTAGCAGACTGAGAGGAGATATTCACTGAATTTGACAAAAACTTTTTTGGATTAGAATCGTAGACTACATCTTTAACATATCCATGGCATAATCAATCAGTGTGAAGCTTTCATGGTTTTTCAACTCATTGCCAAAGCAGCTATCGAGACTCCCAATCCTGCAGAACAATGTGTTTTTGTTTGCACGGACTGCAGAAAATATCTGCTTTTCAAAGAAAAGTTTCATCTGAATCCCTCCCTGACATCATTAATCATTAATGCAACCACAGAGGTCACGTACGGCAGGCTGGATCATTCCAGTTCCTTCCACAGATGAATGGAAGAAATCCTGCTGAAGTCATAGAGTGGTTTCTGCTCTCTGCATGTGTTTTTCAGTTTGAAAGAAAGCCTGAACTTCCAGTTTACCAAAGACGGTTGATTGTGATTGCAACACATTTTAAGTTATTTACCTTTACATGCGTATGACTCAGCTTCATTCTCATAAACAGTTGTACAGTTAAACCTAATTTGGTGTTTCCTCTTTGTGATCACGTTTAAATGCTGGTATAGAATAGATTGCAAACAAGAAAACAAGATATCCCATTTTGTACAATCACATAAGTTCATTAATTATACATAATATTATCCATACACACACACACATACACACACACATATATATCTATATATATATAGATATATATGATGAACTTTCTGAGCAGGTTCCAATAAATTTCACCTGATGTTTAAGACATGTGATCTCCTAAAGTGTGATGATACGACACTACTGCTCACCCTATCCTGCATAAACAAAACCAGCCAGTCGGGTGCCCAGTCCCTGGACCATCACTGACCTTTGCTCAGATTGTGAGAGAGACCAGCCTCATTTGGGAGGCACACACTACTCACCAGACAACAGCTTGACCAATGGCACTACGAACAATATTTGATCAAAGTTGTTCACAGAGGATAAGAAGTTCATCGATTTTTTAGTGTATATTCTTAGAATCCACCCATTTTTAAAAATAATTTATGTCTTTATAAATAGGAAATGAAAGGAGAGAGATGGGGAATTAAATACACAAGACACAAAATAGAATATAATCTAAAATTCTCAAAGCTCAGAGAATTAGGTTTATCCAGAATCCTGCAATTATGATATTGCTTGGCTTTTTATCCGGATTTTTTTTAAAGTTTAAGGTAGTTGTTTAATGACTTAATATTTATATACTGTAATACAATAAGACAAATAGCATAGCATGCATAAATATCTTGGCTACATCAAAAAGACAATTTCTGAAATTGTCTAAAATGTGGCATGTTGTATTTAAGGGTTTTGCCATTTTTTAGACTTTTTTTTAAAATTAAGATTTGGATCCATAATTATGCAAACATATTTACCTTCACTTACTATATCACTCTTTTTACCCTTGATGAGACTTTCATAGGGCTGTATATTGGTATACTTTTTGTCTTTCCAGTACTCAAACTACAGCATGATGGAGCCCATAGGTGATCCTTTCCATAGCAGCTGTTAGCTTTACAGCTGCTAGCTCAGCTGTTTTTGCATGTTTTTTATACAACAGTGTCATCAACATACATTTGACATTCTTTCCCATGACACTGTTGTGGAAGATCATTAATATATAGACTAAATAATAGGGGACCTAACATTGATCCTTGAGGTACACCTGTTGTTCACTTCATGTTTACTTTAGATGAAAAATTACATTTAGAAATGAGAACAAATCTAAAAATACAGCACCAATTACTCCTCCTTTCTCAAGCTTTTATTGCTCTATTAGGTGTAAAGTAGCTGTTTCTAAAGCCAAACTGCATATGATTTAAATAAAATAGCTTGTGTTACGATAAGTTGTCAGTTGTTCAATGATTTTATCTGCAACTTTTTAAGTACTGGTGGGATGCTAATAGATCTATAGTTGCTGGCTTTGTGGTGGTCTCCAGATTTAAAAACAGGAGTGACATTGGTGTGTTTCCAGACATTAGTGAAAGTGTTTTTACTCTGACAAAACAGCCTTTTAGATTTCCCACAACAGGAATTTAGAGGTACATTACAAGGGAAGGACTTATGTGTCTTTAGACTCACAATCATGTTTTGCACCTTGCTGTTGTTTCATCATATGCCACACACCAGAGCCATCTGTGGATCAATATTCAGAGCCTGAATCAGGTCAAATCTTTGTGTTTATCTGCTGACATGAGCATGCACGAGTTATATTATTCTGTTTCAGGGGACATTCTTGATGTCTTTGGCCTACATTGCTGCTGTCATGAGACACATTCGTGCCATGTCAGTCAAGTCAGGTTTATTCTGGAAGCTCCTCCAACAGATCTTGTTCATCTCAGACTGCTCTGATGGGACATGACGTCGTACCGTTCAGTCTCCTTCGTCACGTAGCCTTGCCCCCTCAGCTCTTCCCGCATTGAGTAAACATCCTCTCCAGTAATGCGGGGAAGGCGTCCTGTCTGTGATTCTGCAAACTAATCAGTCATATTATTTGCCTTTTGTGGGATGTTCTTTAGACAATTAGTGTAGGTGGCTCATTTATAAACACTGATAAAGAGTTTTACCGTCACTCTGTGTCAATATCAGACTGATGTTGGCTAAATGGAGCAGAAATAAATAACCCTATGTATAGTAACAAGGTCACAAACACCTTTACTGACAGAGAAACATTTTTAATACACTATATTTAAGCGGTTTTGGTTAAATGTCTGAAATTTAATGAATATCAGCGAAGCCTCTCTACAGTATGTAGGTTTATGTTTTCAGAGATCACTTCATCAATGCCTATTTCTGTTATATCAATGAATACTATATCTTAGTTTTGGTATTTATTAAATTGTAATTATTAGATCAGAATCAGAATCAGGTTTATTGCCAAGTAAGTTTCACATACAAGGAATTTGCCTTGGTGTTTTGGTGCAGAATGACAAACAGAAGAAAATATAAGGAGAGAGTAAAGCAAGTACTGCAAGTCAAGAGGCATAAATATAAAATATAAAAATTGACAATAAAATCTGAATAATATTATGAAAACAATAAAAATAAGAATAAGAACAGTATGACTGTTATTTAAATGAAAGAGATGTAGAGTTTTATGCAGGAATGTGCAAAATATTAATTTACAAATAAACAAATATCAAAATATGATAGATAAGATATTATAAAAGATATTATATTAAATAAAATACAATAAAATGAGAGACAAATTAATATTTAGAATAAGTTCAAAAGTAAATGAATAAGTAGTAAATAAATGAATAAATAAAAACAAATTAGTTTTAAGAACCTGAAAGAAAGTTAGTAACTAGACATATTGTGAATGTTGATTTTAGTTGGAGAAAATTAGCATTAGTGCGCCCCCTACAGGACACCTCTTGTAATCTATGAGCTGTGCACCGGAAACCACGTGGTTCAGCTTTTCACACGCGCATGTTGCAGCTGGAATGACTTCCCTTTACCAGCGTGTAGTTTTAATAATACCAGCTTAAAGCTATCTGCTTTATTAACACCATGTCAGGCAGATCGGAGCTGAAAATAAACTCTCAGTTCGCGCAGAAATATGAGAAATACCGACAGAAAGAAGAGCTGCAGAGACGTGAGTGTGTCAGCTAACGGTGGCTAAACTATCAGGCTAACGACCCAACGTGGAGCTAGCTGTAAGTTGTTTCCTACCACGCTGTGTTGTTTGTGGGTTTAACATCTGTGTGCTCTGTTTCTGTGCAGTGAAGGACCGGTACGGAGACCGAGCTGATGAGGGAGACACCGAGTCCTCCGAGTCCAGCTCTGATGACAGTGAAGTGGTTAGCATCGCTGCTTCCTCTCTAGAAAACAGTGTCTCAATAACATAACATGTCGTTGTGTTTAACAGGTTGTCTCGCTCTTATGTGCCCCTCCCAGGAACTGGACCCTGAGGTCGAAAGGGATTTTTACAGAACATTGTCGCTGCTGAAGAAGAAAGACCCAAAGATCTACCAGACAGATGCGAAGTTCTACTCAGAAGGTGATTTAAGCACAATCACTGGTGCTGCCTTCACTGTCTCTAGGACATCTCTAAACCAGGGCTCTAAATCTCCTGTTTTCAGATGCATCCACCAGTGACGAGAAGCCTGCAACCTCAAACAGAGCAATAAAGCCCATGTACCTCAAGGACTATGAGCGTAAAGTCATACTAGAGAAGGAAGGGTGAGTGAGCTGCTGATGTGCCATCATGTACAATGTTTGACTTCATCAGGTGTCTCAGTTTAGGAAATAACTGACCTAACATCCTCAGAGTGGTGCATTTTTTGGTCCTACCTAGGGCTGCATCTGACGAGTATTTTTGTTATCGATTAATCGTTTGGTCTATAAAACATTAGAATGTATTGGTTTGTCCGACCAATAGCCGAATCTCAAAAATATTCAGTTCATTATAATGTAAGACCAAGAAAAGAGGCACATTTTCACATTTGAGAACCTGGAACAATCAAATTTTGTGATTTTCTTTTGCTGGAAAAATAACTTAAACGATTATCAAAATAGTTGCAGATTAGTTTTCTGTCGATCGACTAATTGTTGCGGCTCTAGTCCTACCATCGGGACAAAGGACTGATGGTTAAAGCCTTTTATCCATTTTCTTAACTTAGGAAGTGACCCTGATCTTTGCTGATATACAGGAGAGCTGCACAGGCGTACTTGTTAGAAAATGCCAGAATATGACGCCCAGACAGAGACACAATGAGATGTGATTATGGCAAGCGATGAATATACAATTTTAACATGTTTTTTGCATATATAACCTAGCTAGCTTTATCACCTGTATTATTTACCTATACACATAAAGCCTGCTACTGTCTTATACTCTAATACATCAACAAGCAACAGGCAGGAAAACTACATTACGCTTGATGCAGGGGTCAAATTCAAGCACTTTTCAAGCCATTTCAAGGTGCATTTCCAAGCTTTTCCAGCACTTTACGGCTGTGGTAAATTATACTCAAATCAGTTAGACTCTGTCCAACGATCCAATGCTCTCTCAGGTAGCGATTTATCATATTAATGCAATTAGAATTTCAAGCACTTTATTCAAAATCAAAGCACTTTTTAAACCTTGAAAACACCACATTAAAGTTCAAGCATTTTCAAGTATTTCCAGCACCCGTACGAACCCTGTTGATGAATGCAGGCTCTGATCTTTTTATTTTATTTTACAGTAAATATGAGGATGATGACGACAGTGACGATGAGGAGGCTGCCAGGAGAATGGAGGTAGATCGTGCTGCCAAATCATTTTGTTCCCGTGAAAATATGGAGGTAATTCCCAGTGACGGATGTTTTATTAATCATCTTTTGTTTTCTTTCAAAGAGAGCTGCCTCTCCCAGCTACATTCAGGAGCAAAAGGAGCTGAAAGAAAGGTGAGACTCACACAATCTGAAGGTGTCTGGCAACATAACTCGCAGACTGCTTATGGAAACCAAAACCTTCTCGCTTCAGCTTCCGCAAGTTCATCCAGAACAGCGACGATGAGGACAACGACGATGAGGGCAGTGGGGGAGATGGGAGATCCCAGTTGCTGACCAGGAGGATCAAAACACAGGAAGAGAAGGTCAGAAGCTGTCACCAGTTACCTCCCGCCTTAAAACAGACGTACGACGGCATCACAGGTCAGGATAAACCTCTCTGCTTCTGTGTCTGTTTGTAGGATAAAGAAGAGGCGGACTATGTGGACTGGCTGAAAGGCCAGGCTGAGCTCGAGGGTCCGGAGGAGGTGAAGGACATGGTGAGTGTGTGTGTGAAATATATAGGAGAGAGTACATTGGGGAAATTTAGGCTGAAAAAAGAGGCTTGCTTAGTAATGAGACTGGTTTGTGTTGAGACAGAAATACTTGCGGGACTACTGGAATGACCCAGAGCTGGATGAGAAGGAGCAGTTCCTGAGAGACTACGTCCTCAACAAGGGCTACCTAAATGAGGACGACAAGGATGAACGGTATGTTGCCACCTGTGTGGATGTTTTGTTTTCCTAGTGAGCTGTGAAGTGAAGGAAACATAAAGTAATTCAAATTTCAACCTGTACAATAAACGCTCCTGATGCATGAAGGATCCCGACCTACGATGAGGTGGTCCAGGATGATGTGGAGGATTCAGAAGAGGAAGGGGAGACTTTCTTGGAGCGGCAGGAGGACTTTGAGAGAAGCTACAACTTCCGCTTTGAAGAGCCCGATGCTCAGCAGATTAAGACGTACCCCCGCAGCATCGCCACGTCTGTGCGCTCCAAAGACGACCGCAGGAAACGCAAAAGGGAGGAAGTGAAAGAAAGGAAGGAAAAGGTGCGTGTTGTGTAAAAAAATCTCTCTGCTTCTCAGTATCAAATCCTAATATGCCGTCATTCATTCGCTAACACAAACCAACCCTTCTCTCTGCTTTTCCTCCGCTCCGTTTCCCAACAACTATTTCAGGAGAAAGAGCAGAAGCGGGAGCAGCTGAAGCAGCTGAAGAACCTGAAGCGAAACGAGATCATGGAGAAGCTAAAGAGGCTTCAGGAGCTGACTGGCAACGAGCAGCTCGCCTTTAGTCAGGTTGACCTGGAGGGAGAGTTTGATCCACAACAACACGACCAGCTCATGCAGGTGGGTGTAAACGCACACTCCTACAAAAACATGGACACATACGACACACAGTTCAACGATTGTGCAGGACTGAATCAGTTTTTCTGTGCGAGTTGGTATTTGCGTGCTCGCTTAATTGACCGATGGCTAAACCCCTCCCCCAAACAGTGTCCAATCATAGCTCAGCAATCGTAACAAGGGTACAGCAGATTTGTTAAGCTTTGGATTTCTATGCTTGTTGAAGCGGTGTGTATGGGGCTATAAGGATCGATTAAACAGTGTGTTTTTGCTCTGACGTTAGCTGCACGCATTAGCATGCCAGGCTAACTAGCTACCTACAGTAGTAACCTAACCCAGCGTTACTGCCAAAGCTAAAGAGTATATAATTACAGGTTATGTTAGGACAAACACGCCCTGGTCATGACTAGCACATCGACTGTGTAGTATTCACCCACTGTGTGGAAGCCAGAGTCCTGGATCCGGTCATATCCGAGTTTAAGGTACCGTCAGCAGCTCTGTCCTGCTCTTTACTGGATCTGGGGAAGTTTACATACTCCACCAACCCCAGCCCGGTGTTACCCGAGATAGTGTTACATTGGACAAACACATCAGTTGGTCCCCATCCTAAAAGCCTTTTCTCTTGTAACAGTAAAAGTGAAACATACTTTTCAAAATTCCGAACAAAAAAGTATAAATCTGACCTCTTGTCTTGCTTGTCCCAGCAGCTGAACAGGTTATGGTAGAACGGAAGATCAGACACTTAATAGCTCTACACTTGTTAATTCTTTATCTCCATTTTGTTAACTTGAGCTGTCAGCTGGTGTGGATGCTGACATTTTGCCTGGGACATGTAGCCTCAGCATGATACCACATATGTAGCCATCAAGTGAATATTTAAGAACTCTTTTACTCCTTTTTAAAAGGAAACATTAAAAAGTCAGCTGGAGACAGCCTTTTGAATCTAATCATGAAGCTAACATTAGCATAATTAGCTAGCTAGCTACAGCTTATAAAAAAAGTGAAGTTAATGCTCGCCAGCTATAAATGAGAAGCCTGCTTTTGTCTACCTGTCTGAAAGCCCCAATGGACCCATTGTTTTCAACATTACAAGGATTTTGAGTGGTGGATCTGCCATCGTTATCATTGTAAACTGCGTATGTGCTGTGTGGGAATGGAAAACTTGACAGGCATAGCAACCGTAACTAAGGCGCTGCTACTGTTCACTGTGTAAAACATCTAAGAGCTACAGTTTTTGGCACAATTAATGTCTGAATGTCATTTTCCAGCTCACACAGGTGTATTGTGTTTGGCTAATTAGACTTGTCAGGAATGTGTATGTGTGTCCGCTCGTGCAGATCAGTTTGACTGGGAGGCATGTTGGTTTGGTGCCGTGTCCTCAGATACCCCTTTTCCACCAAATTAGCCCTGATTCTTGAACCAGTTCCGTTCAGGATTCTTGGAGCTATCTCGCGAACCAGCCTGCGTTTCCACCAGTTTTGAGCGGAACCATTGTAATCAAGGATGCGTCATCAACGGAGGGCGTTGCACAACAGAAGTGAACAGTAGAAGCAAGATGGCGGATCGCATTGATTAGGCTACCTGCAGGCTTTTGTTCTGTTATTACAGATATTTGTTTTTATCCAAAAAAAACAAGCATGGGCCAACTATTAATGATGCCTTCTCCATCCTCTCTTTCCAACCTGCAGAATATGATATGCCCACTGATGTTGTAACGGTTCGCACTGCAGGTCAAGGAAAACCTGCTATTTTTTGGTTCCAGCTGGGAACCAACTTCTTGGGTTCCGAACCAATTTATTTTTGGTCGAAATGCTCAGAACGGTTCAAAATTAGACTCGTGAACCGGAATGGAACCATTTTCATGTTGGTGGAAAATGGGTACAAGGGGTAAAAAAATCTCTGGTTGACAAAAACCCTCCTGGCAACACCCTTCTGTGGAGCAATGTTCTGATAATTGATTCAACCTAACTCTCTGCTTTCACAGGACTGCCCAGCTCACACAGGTGCACTGTGTTTGGCTAATTAGATCCTCTGTAAAGTTGGTGTGTAGTGTGCCTGCCAATTGAGAGGTCCCGTATTTAAAGCAACCAGCACACATGTTGCTTGATAAAGATAATATTCCCACTGCCCTTTACAAACACTCAGTTTTTCCTTTTCTAGTTACATTTAAACTCATTAGCGACTTTTGTTTTTTTTCCTGTTTGCAGAAATTCTTCGGAGATGAATACTACGGAGAAGAAGAAGGGGAGAAGCCTCAGTTTGATGATGATGAACTCGAGGGTAAGCCTGTGTTTTCTTCATGTTACTTGCATTTTTTTTAATTTTAATTCAGTAGTTATTCTGTCACCATATGTGTGTTGTGGTAATCGTGCTGCAAATGGCACTGAATGACCACTCCCATTACATCCAACACTCACAACTTCTTCTTGAAGTTTGCAAGGAATCACGAGGGAGTCGTGCAGAGAAGATTTATAGGCTTTGATTACTCATGTAGCAACAAGAACAACAATCTGTCCGTAATTGTATGTGTTTTGTTTCCTGGTGGAAGATTGCATACTGTGATTGTGAATTTATCAAGAAAATCACTTCTGCATTAATGTATCATACAGTCTGAAGATGTAAGGATGGCTTGTTTGTGTGCAACAGAGCGCTGGAACTGGGACACATGGACTGGAGAGGAACAAGAGGACTGCGGCGAAGAGGAAGAAGAGTATGATGGAGAGGAGTATGACGCCTCTGGGCCCCACTGCGATGATGATAACTTCATTGTGAGTCGACTCATTTTTCCAGAAAGCATTATTTTATCCTCTCAGCTGGTCGCCTGTATGGCGCAGAGATCTGCTGGACAGCAGGTTTTTTCTGTTCTTTGTTTCGATTTTGTTCTGGTGAAGAGAGACTCGCTCACCAAAAGTCATCCTGTTGAAACAGATGGATGCAGACTACGACCCCAACCAGCAGACGGCCTCCAAGAAGAAGAAGAAAAAGGAGAGGAAGAAGATGAAGAAAGAGGATATGCCACAAACGGGCAAAAAGAGGAAAAAGTCTCACTTTGCAGAGGTCATCACCAAAAACAAACCTGTGTTTGATCCACGTAAGTGTCAGTAAACCTCCTGCCATGTAGTCTTCCAACACACAGTAATATGTGTGTAGTTGTCTGAATGAAGGCTGTTTGTGTTTCAGAGGAGAAAAGCTTTGAGCAGTACTTGGATGAGTACTATAAGCTGGACTACGAGGACATCATTGACGACCTCCCATGCAGGTTTCGCTACAGGCAGGTCCTGGCCAACGACTTCGGCCTGTCCACTGATGAGGTGAGAACAGCAGCTCTTCCACCAGCTCCAAATAATTGACAGTTCGCTAAGCTGCGCCCCCCCACTGTTACTACGCCTGTCAAGATTTCCGTTCTCACACAGCACATAATGCAGTGATAACGAAGGCAGATTCACCATTGAAATTGTTAGTAATTTTTTAAACAGTCGGTTCTTTATTTCAGACCGGTAAACAAAAGCAGGCCTCTCGTTTCTAGCCAGCGATCAACCGTCGATTCTACTGGCTGAAATGACTTCTGCAGGCAGATTTTATCAACTGTAGCTAACTAGTTAATTAAGTTAACGTTAGCTTCATGGGTTGCTTGAAAAGGCAGTCTCCTGATGTTTTTAATGTTTTAAGTTGGCTCCTTTTTAAAAAAACGAGAGTTTTGTCTTGCACATTCACTTCATGGCTAGATACAAAAAGCTACATGTCCAAGGCAAAAATTCAGTATCGTCACAGTTAATTATCCATGTATGGAAATAAATGGCGTTGTTGTACTGCCGTGTAGAACTAGTTAGTCCTGGCATTATATGATAAGGACAAGGGTCAGACCGGACTGGTTTTTTTTTTTTGTTTGTTTGTTTTTTTTGTTCTGATAATGGCATGTTTGGCTGCTTAACTAATACTTGTTTGTATTTCCAAACTCTGTTTTTTCTCCCAAATCCAATAAAGAGCAGGACAGAGCTGCTAATGTTAGCCTGAACTCTGATAGCATCCAGGACAGTGGATTTGCTGATATGTCGTGAACAGGGCTTTTTTCTTACGTAATCTGTAAACTCACAAACTAATGCAGTATGAAATGACCCTGGAAGTGATGCCGGGTTACTACTGCAGGTACTAATGATTATGCTAATGTTTGCAGCTTACGTTAGGGCCAACAAGCATACTGTTGAATCCATTCCTTACACGTTTGCTCTTGTATTTTTAGTTGTCGTAAAAAAAATGATCATGCTATATTTTTATATATTATTTATATTTACAGCTTGAAAGACCTGCTGTACCTAATTATGATTGCTTAGCTGTGATTGGACCGCCACTGCTCGGGGGGGAGGGGTTTAGCGAACGGTCAATTGTAATTTGGTTTTAAACAAAATGAGAACAATGGATATAATGTAGGCTGACTGCATGGTGGTTAATAATGCTGCAGTGATGAGTCCCGAGGTGACTGATCTGGTATTGCTTTTCCTCCGGGGAGAGTTCTGACCAGGGAATGATCTCAATTTAATCTTCTCTCTGAGCAGACCACACAGATAAAGCAGCAGCAAATGTGAAATATTAAAACGACAAAATAAAGTCTACCCTGGTGTTACAAAAATGGACCAAACATGTTGCAGAAAGACATGAGTTGTTGATTTGAACTCATGAAAGACTGATTCTTCCCTCAGATTTTAACTGCTGATGACAAGGAGCTGAACCATTGGTGCTCTCTGAAGAAGACGTGCATGTTCAGGTACTGCCTCTGTCCTTCATGTTAAAGTGTTACACCTGTTCTGTCGTCTCAGGTCATTTTCTACACTTCATTTTCTCTTGTTCTCTCAGGTCTGACAAGGAAGAGATGAGTGATTTGAAGAACTATAAAATCAAGGCCCAGAATGAAAAGAAGAAGAAAGAAATCCTGAGCTCTGTGTATTCTGAGTGAGTGTAACACAAAGCGCATACTAATCAGTTGTAGCTCTGATAATAAATCCTGTTACTGTATCAATATGTGACAATTTTTATCTGAACTTAATCTACAGGGAGGATAAAGAGGGGGCAGAGGCTAAGACCAAGGTGGGGAAGAAGCGAAGAGATCGTCTGAAGAATGCCGAGAAGGAAGGCAGAGAAGCAGAGGACGCCTCCATTATGGACTCTACAGAAGAGACACTAGCTCAAGCTCTCAGAGAGGCAGGGGACGAGGCAGAAGAGGAGGAAGAGGTTCTGATACCGAAGAAAAAGCTGAAACATGAAGAGGAGCCCCAGACGATGGTTCCTGGTGTGGAAGCAGCAGATAAAGCTGATGAGGTGAAAAACAGGACTGAGAGGCCAAAGTGGTCCAAGAAGAAGCACAAGCATTCAGGTGGACGCGTCGTATCAGGATCGCTCGGGGTGAAGATCGGCGGCCGGGAGTTCAGTAGACAGAGACTGAAGGCCTATGGTCTGAACCCCAAGAGACTGTTCTTCAGACAGCTCGGCAGACAGAAACGAAAAGCACAGGAGAAGAAAGAGAAGCAGAAAAACAAGGAGTGACACCTGCCGTCTCAGAGATAACTGTCGACAGTATAATCATTGATTTTATGGTCCAAGAATTAACGAACATTATGAAACTTTAGGCCTCACATTGACCTGTTCTGATTTTAAAAACATACGAAGAAAATGTTTAAAAGGCTACAAATTTAGAATTTTTAACTACAATTCATATGTTTATATTTACAATTAAGTATAAAATTAGATATGGTGTTGATGGGGAGTTGAACCCATTTCTCTTGCTACATTCATACTGTGTTTAGATTTCACAAACTGTAATAAACATGCAGTTAAAAATAAAACCTGTGTGCATTTTTAGACATCTAATTTCTGCCAAAGTTTATTGGCTGAGTAAAAAGATTCTTAATGCATGTTAAGATGTCTGTCATTCTCTTCTATGGAACATTTCCAAATGTAACCCACATCTGCAAGCTCGCTGGCAGTCTTATGTCCTTCCACAGGTGATTCACGCAGATATGTGAACCATAGATAAACTGTATACCACATGGTTTGAACCAGGTGGATGAAAGCATTAAACTTGAACTGTACGTGGTTATAATGTGTGACCCAGATAGAAGTAGTTCTGTGTGAAACACTTCACAGGTGGAGCTCCTCTCATGACCCTGCTCACAGTTTCATTAGTTTCTATGCAAAAATACATTTATGGATGAATAAACACCATAAAAATAAATTGTACGTCGTGTTCTGTACGTCTGGGCCGCACTAAACATTTTGAGATTTGAGTTCTACCTGAAAGTTGGAAGCCAACGATTTGGAGGAAATGATGAAAGAAGTGGTTCAGTTTTTCTGTTGTCCAATCATTTGTATTTTAATCCAGTGTGGCATAAATCAGAATTGGTCGCATATTCAGTTTTTACCAAATTTATAGAAAAGAGTACCAAAAGAAGAGGTGGTGCAACCTCAGGGATTATATCATTTACATGAAAACCAACTCAAACTGGTAGTGCTTCTAGCGTCTTTTCTGATTCCTACGTTAACTAATCAGATAAAGAAATAATTGTGACCCATAATTGATCCACAGACATTTCTTTAGAATGTAGAGATGTTGAAGGAATTCAAATATTTGTTGTTGTGTTTTGTTTGAGGCCCAAAGCCTTTAAAGCTTAACCTCATTAAAGTGGCAGAAGATTTAAATTACTTAGTTTTTAGATTTTAACAAATAATTTAAAAAACCTTGATTACTTTATTATCGTGTTCTTTATCTAAATTATACAACCTGTAGATAAAACTACCTAAAATCAGTAAAGGTGATATTACCAGGAAGTTCTTTTCTAAAAAAATGTTTTATTCTTTATTTTGTTTTCTACTACATTTCATACTCTAGACACATCACCCCTAAAACTGTTACCATGCTGTACATACTGACACCACATTCAAACACCTTGTATTTTTTTTCAGTAAATAGACAATGTTCTTAACGGGTCATCTTCCTCTAATGGCTAATTAGGAAATGTACCAAACAAGCAGAATGTCAAAACATAATAAAGAGATTAAATGTGGAAAATGTGAAAATAAGAAAAACAAGAGGAACAGGAGACAAATAATGAGAAAAGAATGTCCGCTTGAGTTTTTCTTCACTCCATAAACGTAGTGAAACATGGATACGCTGAATATCAATATGAACAGTTACAGTATGACGGGTTATTCCTGGACGGTAGGTGGCGGTATGCACGTGAGAGGCAGCTCGAAAGCCGCCAATGACCAAAGAAGAAGAAGAAGAAGAAGAAGAAGAAGAAGAAGAAGAAGAGGCGCGCTCAGGCTCTGAATTTGAATCCCGGAGAGAGCTGTCCGGTATGATGTTTTCTGCTTCACTTTACCGAAAATGAGCTTATTTCTTCCATAAACCTTGTTCTTACTAGTTAGTTATAGATTGGATAATATTGCTTGTAACTTGTATTGTGTGTCGGTGTCATTTTATCGTAGTTTAGCTAACCGCGTAGCTAACGTTTACACTGCATGTATAACTGTTGTTGTAAACAAAACACAGAGAGGGTTTGATGCTTTTTAGTGTTGTTACCTGTGTAGTTTGTTTCTTTGACTGTCAAATTAAAAATAGGTCAGTGTTGGGAATTAATATACATTTACTGAAATGAGTTTCTCAAGTGCAGTTTTGTGGTAACTGGTACGTGTTTCAGATTTTCCCAACACTTCACTTTTTGCTCGACTGTATTTATCTGAGAGAGAGAAAGATGATGTTTTTTAAACTTGATTTTTATGACACTAAAATATAACTATGCATTATTTTAACTAGTTAAATCTGCCAAGCATTATATTAAGTGTCAGTCAAGAAGTCCACCCTTGAAATGAGTGCTTTTTATAGAACAATTTACAGCCTGAGTGCTTATGTAGTTAAGTTACAGGACCTTTGCATGTTATGGAGTATTATTACACTGTGATATTTCTATTGAAGTAACTCACAGGAGGCGGAGTTTGCTTGTTTATATACACCTATCAGCCAAAACATTAAGTACTAGGCCTGCAACTAACCATTATTTTCATTATCGATTCATCTGTCGGTCGTGTTCTCGATTAATCGATTAGTTGTTTGGTCCATAAAATGGTGAAAAATGTCGATCACAGTTTCCCAAAGCCCAAGGTGACGTCCTCAAATGTCTTGTTTTGTCCACAACCCAAAGATATTCAGTTTACTGTCAGAGAGGACTAAAGAAACCAGAAAATATTCACATTTGAGAAGCTGAAATCAGAGAATTTGGACACTTTTTCTTAAAAAATGACTCAAAACGATTAATCAAATATCAAAATGGTTGCAGATTAATTTAATAGTTGACAACTAATTGATTAATCAACTAATCGTTGCAGCTCTATTAAGTACACCTGTACAATCTAATGTGATCCACTACAACGGCTCTGTCATGAATTCTACTTTTACGAAGCGTATAATATTTCAGTTTTTGTTGACTCTGTCAGAAAGGTAATAATTCTACTTTATGTTTATTATTGCGGTCGTAGTGGGTGTTGTTGTTGCTGGAGTGCATTATATTGAAAGGTGGTTTTAATATTCTGCCCCTCTCATGTATGTAAATGGGGTGAACAAAATATTAAAACCACCTTTCAATATAATGCACTCCAGTACAACAACACCACTCACTACGACCTCAGTAATAAACATAAAATAGAAGTATTACCTTTCTGACAGTGTCAACAAAAATTTAAAAATGATATGCTTCGTAAAAGTAGAATTCATGGCAGAGCTGTTGTATTGGATCACAATTGATTGTACAGGTGTACTTAATGTTGTGACTGCATAGAAAAACACACAATATTCAATAGTTTAATCTCTTCTGTTATGTGCTGTCTAGCTGCCAGTGTCACCACAATGGCTCAAGGTCATAAATTTCAGGACTTGGAGGAGACGGGGGAGGTGTTGGTGGCCTTCATCAACAGCAGCCAACCTGAGAAACTGAGACAAGTGAAGAATGAACATCAGGCCCTTTTTGACCAACACGTAGAAACCAAAAAAATTGTGACACAGATTTTAAAAGGCAAGTATAATAAGACATGTAATGATCTATTGTTTGTCAGCTGTCAATGTTGTCTATTTTAGGGGCAGTATCACTGATAGAGATGAAGTGTTTCAGACCCAGTCCCTCTGATCCTCTGATCTGTCATCTCTCTATCACTGACCTTCATCCCCAGATGTGGCTCAGATTGAGGAGAGTGCGGGCCAGAGGCTGCTGGACATGGAGGAGGAGAAGAAGCACAGGGAGAAGGAGCTGGAGAGCCTGGAGGAACAGCTGAGGCAGTGCACAGCCAAGAGCCAGATCACTGACTCAGAATTACAGTATCTTTAATACGTCTGTGTTTGCCAGGGAGAATGCAATGAAAAGAGTCAAAATCTTTTCAGTGTCATTTACAAATCCTGTCTTGCTTTATTTACCCTTTTTATTTGTTAGCATCCTTAATCTTCCTCCAGATTTCTGCAGAGAGAGTTGGAGAGTCTGAGAAACACTGAACACGAGCTTCAGACTCTTCAGAGCGAGGTGGATGAGGACACCACCGAGGTCATCCCTTCAGCAGTGTGAGTGTCACCACATACTCACCATATAAAATGAGAATGACCCCACAAGAAATGCAAACTTGTCCCTCTTATTGACTGTATTACTTACTTTCCATTACTTTCTGGCAAATTCAGATTTTAGTGTGGATCTGACTATGAAAAATATTGTAGTAATTCATTTTTCTCCTGGGAGACATGTACAGGGGGTGGATGCTACTGTATGTAACAGGAACACTTTATAGTAATAGTGCAGTGTAGGTTGTTGTGTCCACCTTCTTTATATAACATCAGATAGAAATGATGAGCACTTTAGAAATCAAAGTTTTACTTATATAGCATCTTTTTTTTCAATAGTTTAGGAATCTCCTCATTTGAAACTGTTTTTGTGCCACTTTGAACAATCTCCCCTACCTGTGACTTTAATTTTTGTTTGTATCTACAGATTTGCGTTTTTGCAGAATGACTGGAAAAGTCACAAACAAAAAAGAAATTAAATACAGTGATGTGATTTTTCAGTGAATGGGATGTTTTGAAAATTGTTCCCTTTGAAAATAGTCTGCTACATGTGAAGCAGCAGCTTATGAATCATTTCAGTCATTTTTTTAAGCAAAAATGCAAAGCGTTTGCTGGTTAAAGCTTTTTAAATGCGAAGATTTGCTGCTTGTAAGCTGAAATATCTTGGTCAGACAAAACAAGACATTTGAAGACAAATCACCTTGGGCTCTGCTGAAATTATAATGGACTTTTTTCACTATTTTCTGACACTTTATAGACCAAACTGAATCGATTAATCAAGAAAGTAATCTATAGATTAAACGATAACAAAAGTTACTTTTAAAAAGTTAGTTTCTAAAAGTTAGTTGCAGCCGTTAAGCTGATGCCGTTACATCATGAGGACATTACTGTGTGCTTTGTTGAAATCAGAGCAGAGAACAAAAGACTTCCACTCCTGCAGGCAGTAATGGGCTGCTCCTCCACAGACAGACACTGCTTTTACGTTACATTTGGCAGTTGTAAATAGTTTGATGTATTTTCAATCTTCCCTCAACAGATACGTGGCTCAGGTGTACTACCTAATAACAAAGATCAAGTGGGAATATGACACACAGCCCAACATCTTAAAAGGAGGTATAGTTTTGTTTTCTGTTGTTATTGTTTGGGTGTATTGTGTGTTGCATCTGTGCATGTGTGTCTGTTAATATGGCTTCAGATTGTCTCTTTTCTCCTCTCACAGTGCACTATGGTGCAGACCTGGCCACGCCCATCAACATTGACACATCAATGCAATCTCGGAGTGACGTAAGCGACCAGCTGTGGGGCTTTGTCAGCACTGAGTGGTAGATGAAGGATGGTGGTGTCGTCAGAAATGTTGTGTACATTATTTTTGTTTGTCTGTAAACGTGTTTGTTTTCTTCTGTTCTATACAGCATTTATACTGCTTCAAAAATTAAATATCTCAGACCTCAGGTTCAGTAGTTGTTCTCTAATTGTATTTCAGCAACATGGATTCATCAGGACATTCTGTAGTGACGCTGAGTGTCGGCCACTAGATGTCGCTGCACAACAGTTTCTCTGTTTTGTAAATGCCTGCATGGTGTCCTCAGAAGTACACAAACTCAGACTGCAGAGAGATAGACTCCTTTATGCCGTTTTTCAAATAGAGGTTTTGTTATAGTTCCATACTTGGGTTGCACAATGACAACTGAGCTGTTTCCATGACGACAGAGTAAAATCCATTCACTGAGGCTGAGCCTTGTAAGTGGATTAGTCAGACTAGTTCACTAAAGTTTTGGCCTGTGGTTCCCAACCTTTTTGTCTAAAGTGTACCCCCACAGCCCGGCCAGATGACCTCAAGTACCCCTTTCATCAACACCACCAGTCATGTGCCTAATGTGTTCTTATTAAGGATTATAAACTGGGTGTTTTTTAACACTATTAATTATACAAATGTGGATATTGTTACAATATTTTTTTTTCATACAGTTGAACTGTCAGTGTTTAGGTTGCTTTGGCCTTTGTACTCATACTACCAGAGGCAGAAACTATTTCAGCTGACAACTGGTTTTTCATTACTTTTAGCTAACTATTTGAACTTGTCTGCCTGCTTGCTAACTAGTTTGTACTGTCAGTTGCATCCTGTGATGACAGCTGGCTCAGGGTGATGTGCAGCTTACTGGTTATTGTAAATGTACTGACAATCAGCATCACACTTTTGTAATCATATTTGGCTCTTGTTTATTTTTCATCCCTAACACAAATATGTGGATATATAGTTTTTAATCAAATCACAATTGCTATATTTTAGTTAGCTTTCCATGTATCCCCATTGTCAGTGAATCACTTGTTTAGGCAGTGCAAGCCTGGCTCACACTGGCAGATGAGGACATTTTATTGTTTTGAGAAGTAATATTGTTGACAACAGGTAAACACTTTTGTTGTTTGGCATTATTCTGTGTCACTGAAATCAACTTGTACCATCTCTCTAATTTGTCAACACCCAGGCGTGATAGTGTTGAGTTAGCAGGAAAAGGTGGCCTAACAATATATCGGTAATGAGAACACAGTGCTGAAAGTGCCCACGTAGTGTTTCTGCATTGCAAAGCATGTGTGTTATTATTATTTACCCATCTGCTCTACTGAGAACTGAAACCTCTTCCTTTGAAAAGCACTTAAAGCCACGATTGTATACCACTGCAGCATGGCAGGTGGTTGAGAGTGGGTGGGACGGCATAAGGTTGTTGGGGAGGCTCAAACTCACAAGTACCATAACTTAGAAGAACCACGCACCAATGTGTGGTTTCCTTACGATAAACGGAGCATCGACTACACTAGCTTGTTTCTGCAACTTCATCTATATGCCTCCGGCACATATCATATCAAGTGGTTAACAAGTGGTTTGTATGGAGGTGGGCTTTTGTAAGTCAAGACTGATCCAGTACTTGTTTTTTTTTTTTTTT
>NTHP01000013.1:2561173-2575527 GCA_003416845.1 Oplegnathus fasciatus
TTTTTAAACTTCTGAATGCAGTCGGGGTGTGCTTTGCTGCAGATGCTTTGCTCGCTTCTTTTCCTTTCTCACAAGCAAGTTCTTGAAGAATGAACATTTAGAATGAGGTGTTAAAGAAATAGTATCTATACCAGTCTCTATTAATATGAAGCTGTAGTGAGAAGCTGGTCATCTTAGTTTAGCATGAAGACTGGAAACAGCTAGCCTGCTCTGTTCACAGGTAACAAAACCCAACTACCAGCACCTCTAAAGCTGACTAATAACATTTCATATCTTGTTTGTTTAATCAGTACAAAAGCTGAGGTGTAAAAATGACTATTTGTTGTTTTACAGGGGACATGTGCTGGTATATTTCTTGTCCTGGAACTACAGGAAGCCAATGCAATAAATAAATAATAATAATAATAAATAATCCAGCACATAATCCCCCACAAAACAGTAAATTGTCATTTTTACACTTGAATTTGTATGCAGATTAAACAAATAAAATATAACGCAATAATTAGAGGTGCTAGTAGGTGGATTTTGTTGATTGTGGACTGAGCCAGGCAGGTTGTTTCCCCGTCTCCAGTCTTTGTGCTAAGCTAAGCTAACCACCTGTTAGCTATAGCTGTATATATTTAACGTAGAAGCACAAGAAAGCAAGAAGGTGTGTTTTCCAATAAATATAGAGTATTCCGTTACTGCTTTTTGTACTTTTGAAGACAGTCAGAGTGTGATTTAAGTTAGATAGCCTACTTTCATACTGGCTGCTTAGTAGTAGTTTTTCAGGAGGAAAGCCTTGAAGAAGGAAAACGTAGGATGAGGTGTTAACCATAAATTAGTAGTCACAGAAGGGCATAGTCATTTTTCATCGGAAAATGTTTGCTGTCTTTCTGTGAGAGTGAAGGTTACTGTGAGGTCATGGTTTGTTTTGCTCCTCCTGTGTGTTACAGAGAGGGGATCCACGGTGATTAGAAAAAAAAAGCAGAGCCCATTTTAAAAAAAGAGAAAAACACAGGAACTCTACTGTAGTGTCCAGTACTGTAGTGGCTGCCAGAGATTTATGGGAATCCTAGAAATAGCCTGCCTTTGTCAAAGTCCAGCTTTCTGCCACACTGTTTCAAGTGCAGCTGTGCTGGGCAGCGACCTCACTTTGAGCGCCTAATAAGGGGAAATGGGAAGAACATATGTAAATGTTGGATATGTTTCCTTTTCATTGCTTTCCATGCTGTCCGGGGTGTTTCTGTCAGGCGGGCTAATGTACCTGACTCTCCCCGCTAGTCTCCAGCTGCTCTGTCTGCATGCTTGTTGTCCCCTCTTTTCTTATCCAACAGGACTCAGTGCCTCACAGTCAAAGCATTCGAATTCAGATCAGATTGCTTAAACTCAAACCCGAGCACGCAGCAAGGTCTGCTCGGCCATTTCTTCTGCTGCTCTTTTAATGGTGTTTTCTCTATCATGCAAACAGATGCAAATCTTTTTTTTTTAAAAAGCCCTCCAACTGTTGTAAAAAGTGACGTTTACATACAGTGTGCTTTATGTAGTGGTATTGTGGAACGTGTAAATTCTTTCACCAGAGCTCACCGCCTCATGTTTTTACAAGGAAAACACACTTGAAGTTTTTCGTTTGTGTTGAAGCCAGACAGTCTTTATAGAGAGCCTCTGCACGGTAAAATGCACTCATTTATTT
Source organism: Oplegnathus fasciatus (assembly GCA_003416845.1). NCBI lineage: Eukaryota > Metazoa > Chordata > Actinopteri > Centrarchiformes > Oplegnathidae > Oplegnathus > Oplegnathus fasciatus. The sequence continues at coordinate 2,562,846 of NTHP01000013.1, forward strand.
CTCAGATTTCAACAAAGTTGTGTGTTTTTTTTAAAAAAAATCAAGATATTTTTCATAGGAGGTGGAAAAGCTTTGTTGGTTGAAGTTGAGAAAGTCAGTGGGGATTTTTCTGGTACAAATAAACACAGGAAGAGGCTGCCATTCGGGACCATTTTGATTAGACACAAACCGAGCATATGCGACTGTCAGTTGTGTCTATATGCAAACACAAACATCCTCATTTCCTATGTAAACCTCTCACCAGTTCCCACTCTGCGAGTCGCTCTTTTTGAGCTCCGCGCAGTTTCCACGCTGCAGACGAACGATTGTTTAGCCATTTTCTGCACATTCATGACTTTGTCTCAGCTCACTCACAGCTGTGTTTATTAAAAATCCACGATGGCATCGCTGAGATCGAATCCCGCAAGTTGTGCAGGGCTGTGTTTTAGGTTGACCACCAGGCTTTCTTGGCCTGCAAAGAGAGGAAATCAACTTTGTATAATTGTTTAAGGAAAGTGTTCTACCTCATTAGTCAAAAAGCCACTGGTTCTGGACTATTTGAATTTTCACCTAATTGCTTTAGTCACATTCACTGGCATGACATGTTGACTAAGGCCCTCAGGAGCTCTTTCTTAAAGGACTAGTTCAACAATTTGGAAAATATGAGAAGATCAATTCCATTCTCGTATATGTCTGTTAAAGGAATAGTTTGATATTTGTATATTTGCCTACAGCCAGACCAGCTATTTCCTCCTGTTTCTGGTCTTTATGGTAAACTAAGCTAATCGCCTCCTGGCTGTAGCTTCATATTTAGCGTACAGACGTGAGAATGGTATCAATCCTCTCATCTAACTCTCCGTGAGAAAGCGCATATTTTCCAAAATGCCCAACTATTCCTCTTTTCATGCTTGTCTGCGTTTCGTCATGCATATCATCGAATAAATACGCTCAAAATACAAACTTTAAAGCAGTACTTAGGGGATCACAGTGTGTCAGTGATGTCAGCTACTCTTTCCTTCTACAAACCATGGAGGCTTTGTTTCACTTCGTGTTGGGCTCCATTTTTCAGATGTTTTCTTCTCTCTGTCTCCACATTCCCGCATTTTCACATTTAACCTTCCACCCTTTTTACCCTCTCCCAGTCCTACATTCACTGATAAACCCCAAAAAGGCACCAGGTCATCCTCGATAAAGAGGCATTCTTTAGAGTAAAAAGCTTTGAACTTCAGTTTGGGTGATTTTCATGTTTTAACTTACATCACAGGATCACATGATCAGTCAGTCAGTTTCAAAACTAAACTGGGTAAATTCAAAAATGTATGATGGTCAACCTGAAAACTTTTCCTTATTCCTGAAAGGTTGACATTTGAGAGTTTTCCACAGTGACAATATCCTCCACAGAGACTGTCATTTACAATTCATTGGCTGCAATGCAGTGGTCACTGACAGGCCAGCTCATGCTTTAATACATATGTATTTTTTTCCACATTGGCTGTTCGGGGGGCGAGATGTGAATGGGCAGTTTCATGAAAGCTTGTTTTGTTCATATAGTAGCGGTTTGCGATGAGTTCATCTTGGAGGACAGAATGGAAGAAAGAGCAGAAGAGCGTTCCCACATCGGGGAAAAGGGGAGAAGAGGGTGGGTGTGGGTGGGGAGGGATGTGTGACGGGCTGCATGGTCGGGGTGAGTCATGAGAATTAGTAACCGGCCTCTGTGAGATTTATTCAAACTTCTTCAATTACTGACAGCCCACCAGCACTCATTGGCGGGGGTCAGATTCTCGGAAGGGCTCCCTTCACTTCCACACGGAGGGAGCGTGGGCATTCAGCGCGGGGGAATAAAGTCATAAACAGCTTCTTTTGTGGGATGACGATGTTGGAGGAAAATTCAACATTCCTCGCTGGGACTGATGCTTGGTCTTTGTCTGGGTTTCAGGTACTTTCAGATACAAGTCAGAAAAGGTCAAACATGGGATTCATCGTGCTGAAGATGTCCTGTACTTCTCTGTAGCGAGTTATGTTGTTTATTAGAACATCAAAACCACATTTGCTGGGTTTTATTTGCTGCTTTTCCCAGGACAAAGTAATGAATTACTTCCACCAGGGTGTTAGTCAGTGAATGAAAGCCTGCATAGCTGTATATAAAGGAAGCCAGGCAACAGACAGGTAGGGGCAGATTAGTAATACAATAGCCAATCTGATATGTATTCAGGAAATGTCACAGATATCAGCCAGACGGAAGGATTATAAATGGAGTCTATCATTGCAATAGCAAATGAGGTAAAAGTGATTTTAGGGTACTTAGCGTGGTGGTTAAAAATACCCTCTTACAACACTCCATTGTCTCAGTTCAATAGCTGTACCTTTCAGCACACACTCCCACTGGCCACTCGCCACACACACATTTCTATTCTCTAAACCATTGTATAAGCATTTCACCTCCAATGAAAATAAGGCTGTAAATTTCACAGGCCAGACTCGGGAGGCTGACTTCCTATCAGGAAGGCTTTTCTATGAAAAATGCAGCTTAATGCAAAGCGGTTGATAAAGTAAAGATTACACTTAATCATGCTCTCATTCTTTTCCTTTAACACAGTGGTTCTCAACCTTTTGGGCTTGTGACCCCTTAAAAACGATGCTTTGTCTATTTGTGACCCCTTGTCACAGGTTTTGCCTTAGTTAGTCTGCTGTAGCACAAGATAACTTGATACAAGATGTTGCTTATAAAGATTAAATGAACCCTTAGAAAGAATTAACCATTCGCTAAACCCTCTCCCCTGAACTGCGATCGTCTAATTATAGCTTAGCAACCGTAAATAGGCACGGCAGGTCTGTCTTCATTAAAAAATCTTTACATTAAAAATTGTTACGTTAAAAAAAAGCCCTGTTCAACACTAGCATATCAATTAGCATCCACTGTGCTGATTTTTGGATATGGTGACGTTTACATTCCAGCAACCCTCGCCAAAGATCCTACTCCTACTACGATCCTCACCCTACTTTTGTAACGCTAATAGAGGAAACGGACTAATTAAAAATATGCCTATGTGTGTAAGTTAAGCAGCCAAACAGGGTTGTGTTAGAACATTTTTCCTCATCATCCTTAAGTTTTAACCAACTCATGGAGCTAATGTTAGCTTAAGTAGCTACCTAGCTACAGCTGATTAAATCTGATAGTGAGTGTGTTTACATGGACATGAGCATCACTTCATATCCCGTTTTTGAGAAACCCGAATACGCTAGCTGGAGTACTTCAAAAGAAACCGTTATACTGTTGCATGTATACGTCTTATTGAGGTTTCTGACTGCTGCCAACTACCTGCACAGGCACGGCTTCAGCCAAGTGACGTAACAGAAACACAAACAATGGCGGCAGCGAAAGCGTCTCGCTTCTGTAGTGACGAAGACACTGAGTTTTGTTTTCAGTAATGAAAGGGTTAAATATACTCGGTAGTTTAGATGAGGGAAAAGCATCGAAATGCTGACCTACTTAAGTCTAGTCTAGTATAGGATGCCAGTTGTAAACAAACTAGTATTTATCACGTATACGCAGATATGAATAACCAGATTTCTCTGTGTTCCATGTAAATGCCATATCCTCAATATGATCAAAAGCAGGATAAGCCTCATAACCAGGATACTAGTGCACATGTAAACACACTCAATAACAGTTGTAATTTCAGCCAGTAAATCAATGGTTGCTGGTTAGAAATGATGGATGAAGGACAGCAGGGCTTAGTGAATGGTCAATTAAGCTTTTTTCATATGCAGTGACAATTTATGGACAGGCTATAGGCCTGTCTGTATGTTGTTTTTTCAAGATTAAACTTGGCTCTGTCCTCCTGATACTATGGTGGAATCAGTCCCTGTGGGTTTATAATGTATTTTGGGATTACTCAGAGCTCTACACCAGATAAATAAACACAGATACTGCAAGCTACAATTGACCACTTTAATATTCCTGGTATTATATGTGTTTACTTGGTGCCGTTTGAATAATGCTGTGGTGAAAGCTATTCATTCATTATGTATGATGGGAATATTGTGAGCCTCTTTACGCATCTATTCTATTACAGTGCAGGCAGATAAACAACATTTTTATTGCTACATGATAATCCTGCGGCGTAATGAAGCAAATTTGGAAAATGTTTTCTTTTGACTTGCCGAAACATCAAAAAGACCTCCCAAGAAGACGTTCTGTAACGTCACAAGAGCGAAAAACTGTATGAATTCATACAGACACCATAAAGTCCGACTTCCTCCCCTCGCCCGTGTCTCTCTGCTTATATTTGAGGCACATTTTATGAAGCAAATATAATCTGTACATTGTTCCATAGTGGTTCCAAAAAAAGCCGAGCAGAAACCCTTCATTACGAGCGTGCTCTGTGAGTGTGGTGTGGGCCCATGCAGGGGAAACCAGCAGGCTGTTTGGCTCACCCAGACCATCACAGAGGCCAGCCTGGGTATGTTTCACTGATCCTGTACTTAACTGAAACCAAAAGTATTGTTAGTCCCTCTCTGGTTTCATGTGTGTCTGTTGTAAAAAAGAAGAGAAAGAGGGGGAACGCTGGCCCGTTGGATGGATTTAAAATTTCTATGGGCTTCAGCGCTTCACTTTGAAATGTGTGAAGTGTGTTTCATCAGTCAAATCACTGTAATATGGAAAAGATAAGGAAGGTTTTTTAATTGCTGGGTTGTACTCTGTCTGGTTGCAGGGTTTTGGATCAGGGATCATTTTTAGCTGTGTGTGTTTTGTTGCACTGACTCTCCCCTTCCTATGTCGTTTCCTGCGGCTGGAGCAAGAGATGTGTGTGAAAGTATTATCGCAATACAATAACTTGGTGCACACAACCAGCAGAACAGGTCATTTGTCTTTGGCACTCATAGCGTTGATAAAGCCATCGCTACAGGAAGCGAATTGCTCAACATTTTGTAGGTTGTTGTGTTTTTACTGGCTGACACACGTCCAACCTCTGGAACCTATTAAAAACCAGCCCAGCCTGGCGCACACTCACACTTACACACATAATCATGAAGTGTGCATGCTCACACAATCACACATACTGTACACACGTACTGAAACGCGCCATGTGTCACAAGGCGCACATCTGCAGTCTTAACACTGATCTGCAGAACACCCAACTCAAATCACACACCCACACACTTACATCTTAACACACAAAAGGCTGATCTCATGGCCAATGCCAACTAATTCATACAAAAAGGAAAATACCCATTATGCTCATGGTGAATATGACTCAGATGCAGGGTGTGTGAACTTAACCACGCAGATTTGACAAAATCTTTGTGAAACCCGGTAGTGGAAGATCCTTTACTCGGTGGAGTCTGATATTCTATGCATCTATGCTTTTTGTCAAATATTGATTCAATTAATCTCTTTGGGCCTAAACATTAAAATGAAGCCATCTGAGAAGTTTACAGGGGAAATGTTTCTTTGGTGAAACTGCTCATGGTCAATCTTGAATAATGTGTTGTATTTTATAAACTTATTGTAGTGTTTGTTTTTGTAAAATCGAAATCTTACAAGTAACTTGTAACTATAGCTGCCAAATAAATGTAGTGGAGTATTTTCCTCTAAAATGTGGGTGGAAAATGGAGTAGAAGTATAAAGTAGGATGATGATGATGAAATACTCAAGTAAAGAACCAGTACTTCAAAACTGTAGTCCTACTTAAGAATAGTACTTGGGTAAATGCACTTTCCACCGTTGGTGAAACCATGACTCAAAATGTTACACTAAACATTATCCCAAACCAAAATCATTTCACATATCTTATTCCAATTTATAGAGTGAGTCAGATTATTCTTTTTTTTTATGAAAACACCAAAAAACAACTATGAATTGATATTTCTAATTGAGCCTGATGTACCTTATTCCTCCATGTCATAGAGCTCCATTGTTGTCCAAAACCTACTAAAAACACATTGATGAGCCTCACTATGTTCCTTCATTACCATAAATACAATCCTACATACACCATCCTGCTGCTGTGAACAATCACTAGAAATGTGCATTCATACTTCCAACAAAAGGAAATTTCCTTTTGTTTGAGCAGTGTTTGCTGAAAACTACAGTGCCTCAGTGTTATAGGAAATGACTGAGAGCAGGAAATGACAGCGAAATTGATCTGCATGTGTTTGACAAATACGTGGTCCTGGAAGTTTGGTGACGAAGAGGAAAGGAACAAGTGTAGCTGGCGAGTTAACCGCTAACACGCTACCTTACTGGGAACATGCTAACACTAGTGATTCACAAAAGCTTTCTGAAGCTTCTGTCTATTTTCCTCTGCACTGTGCTGTTTACTCCTCGTTGGCATTTTCTTCTGGGGATTCATCATTTCAAGAGTTACTGAAGAGGGGGAAAAGCTCTCAGAGCTAACGAGTTCACGCAGTTTATTGAAAAGACATATTTGTACCATCAACTTCTGTCTAGTAACTGTCTGCAAAGCATTCCTCTTTTGTGGAGCAATTTATACTCCAAAAAGAGGACGTTAAATAAAAGTGGATGGTGTAACACAGCTAATAAGCTACAAAAGCCTTCTCCATTTTGGAGTCTGGCTCTCCGTTCCTTCAAAGGTCAGCTCTGTGAAGATGGCTTGCATCTAAGACGGCCAAAAGACGGTCAAAGATCACCAAAGTTGAACTCCGCATGAAAAATTCACACAGATTTACTTCCCATCCCTGAGAGAAGAATTCACTAATTGCGGTGATCCCGTTGGAATGACCTGATTTCACCTCGAAATTTAATTTCACTGTTTCAAATTTTTTATGCATTATGTTTTCGGGTTGTCCATCTGTTCGTCCGTCCATCAGTCCCATTCTCGTGAATGCGATATCTCAGGAACACCTTGAGGGAATTTCTTCAAATTCCCATTTAGACTAAGGATGAACTGATTAGATTTTGGTGGTCAAAGGTCACTGTGACCTCTCAAAGCACATTTTTGGCCATAGCTCAAGAATTCGTACACTAATTATGCCAAAATTTCACACAAATGTCTTTTATTAAATTCCTTCAGAGTCTTCACTGCATATATGAGTCTGGACAGACATGGATGTAAACTGCAACTTGACTGCTTGGTGGAGGCATACAACCGCGGGGCGGTAATTCTAGTTATTTTAAATCCTATAAACTTAAAAAAATTATTGCTCAAATTCAGAGTAGTTTATGAACAAAAAGGATATGACATGAAATGTGCTTTCTGAATGATTTGCAAGTACGCTCTGTCATCAGACTGACTGTTGCCCTGTCACTCTCTGCTGATGATGTATCGTTTCAAGCAGTAGGTATGAAACAGAGACATTTGTCGGACCCCAGTTGCTGTGAATGACCGCATGTTCAGTGACGGTATAACTGTGACAGGGCCCAGCACATGGCGACCAGGGGACCCCAGCACCCCGCTGTCTTGAGTACTTCCTGTGTTACTGTTGGCTGTGAAGTTATGCGAGGTATTCCACTGTAAAACCTTACCAGGGGACAAGGAGTATATTCTTTCCAGCCTCATGTCTTACCCTTGGCATTGAGTAACTGTAGCCTCGCATGAGAACGCTACTCACCTCAGCCCCCGCTCTCTGTTCCCAGGGAGCCGAAACTCTCCAAAACCCACCTCATCTGGACACTTTCACAGAGAGGAGTCACAGCTCCAAGCAATCATATTGTGTTACGTGCCTTTCTAAATAGTCTCATCCTAGTATATATTGTTTATTATGATGAGCTGTCTAAAGTGAATGGAGAGCTGTGTCATTTCTGGAGAAGGTAATTTATTTGAACACATGGTTGCTGTTATTATCGTGATTAGCCTTTGAGATTCCACGTTGTTTAGCCTGATCTTCTCTGGAAACGGCTCCAGTGTCCTCGTCTTGTTTCAATTCAGGCCAATTATCCCCCAATCCCTTTCCCACTGTCCTCGCTGTGAGTCACATGTTTATGCATGATTCTCTCACCAGTTTAAAGGCAGAAGCTGCCCTTAATCACTCCAAACAGATCATGTCCGTGTTCAAGTTGAATGAGGTTTAGAGATCAGATGGAACGGGTTTTGTTTAAATACAAGGTTTTACTGGAAAGCTCATGAGGGAGATGATTGAGCAGAGCAGGGAGGATGGGGAGCTGGGTTTTTTGTTCTGTTTGGATACCAGTGGTTTTAACGAGATGATCCTGCCTCCAGCAAGCTCAGTCAGTCCCCGCTGCCATGTGTGTGTTGTTAGGATTTAAGTATTCTGGTCGACAACAGAAAGCGTCTGGACGGCACATGTAGCTTCTCCTGAAGAAGACTAGCCCACGAAATCTTGTCTTCGAAGTATGCAGGTCATCGGTCATGATTCTCCCAAGACTGTGTCCCACACACACATTTTGTTCCCCAGTGAGCCCTTCCTCTCCATCCAGCTCTATAAATATTTGACCCACATGCTCTTAGAACTATATATCCCTGTGACATCACTTGGTATCTGTGGGAGGTAATAAGCAGCTTGGTGATTAACGTTGTACACTGCGGCTTGTCAAAGTCATTAAATCGAGTCATTAAATCTGTAAATCAGTGTGACTGAGTGACTGAAGATACTGTAGGTAAGAGGGTGTTAAAAGGAAGGATTCACTGCTTCTCTTGTGGATGTCGGTCCAGGCTTGAATGTATTTATAGAAGCTGAGATCTTTAAAATGCACCGAATATTTGCTCAGCTGCTATCAGCAAGTTCTGCCTGTTTATAGGAGAGGGCAGATCTAAATACAATTCTCCCATGCTGTATGTACATTAAGTTAGTCCTATACATCAAGCTTTCTTTCTGCTGCGAGATTAAAGGAATAGTTTGACATTTTGGAAAATAGATATGAGAGTGGTATTGATCTTCTCATCAAACTTTCAGTAAGAAGGTAAGAGGCAAATAAGTGATGCCGAACTACTACCCAAAGTCTGAAGACAACCACTTAGATTTAAGCCAAAGTCCAACACGTACCAGACTAATCAGTGAAGAACTCCCAAATGTCATGAAAAACTTTCAGAACTTGATTCTACAACTGCATGGCCTTTTTTAGCTTCAAATTTAGGCCTAGTCCACACGTACACGGGTATTTTTAAAAATGTAGCTTTTTCTATGCGTTTTGTACTTTCGTCCACATGTAAACTGCGTTTTAGGTCACTGAAAATGGACTTTTGAAAAAACTCTTTCCAGGGTGAAGAATTTCAGAAACTCCGCTTGAGAAACGATGGCATCTTCACCTCAATTCACGCATGCTCACTGTTGCTTTGCGTAATGAGCATGTGCCTGAAACAACATCAACAATGGCAAACTACCAGTTCATTTACGTTTGGCTAGCACTGCTAGGTCTAATTACAAGTTGTCAAACAACTATAAATAAATAAATAATTAGCTACTCTTTTTAAGGTACTACCGCCAAAGGAAAATAAGCTCACTACGCACACTCAGAATATTCTTCTCTGGTATTTGACTTATTGTTGACGTAGACTTTATTGCCACCTACTGACCCGGCATGCTTGTTTGAGCGTTTGGAATCGTTTTTGAGTTCTCGTGTCAACAGAGATGTTTTGTATGAAGGTCGTGTGGACAGAATTTTTTTTTAAACAGAGGGGAAAAGTGTCCGTTTTAAAAAATACCTGTGTGCGTGTGGACTAGGCCTGAATCAATTTTGAGAAGCGTTTTTGAGAAATATAACAGTAACGCAATGTTTTTTCAATTTGAAAATCAGAAGCCAGTGATATCCCAGGGACAGGCGTGTTTGTCATTGTTGTCAAGTTTTCATAAGGGGATTGTAATAAATCCATGGCCATGCTAGACAACAATCAGCAAAGCAAAAGTTGTTAGATGGGGTTAGGCTGCTTATTTACATTTTTACCCAAGCTAGTGAATTTCCTATGGATGGCAATGTCGGTCGGTCCATCACTTTGGAAATAACTATCAGATGGATTGCCATGAAATTTTGTACAGACATTCATGGTCCCCAAAGGAAGACTTATAATGACTTTGGTGATCCCCTAACTTTTCAGCTACCGCCACCACAGGGTTCACATTTGTGGTTTTGACTGAAATTTCTCAACAACCATTAGACAGATTGCCTCGAAATTTGGTACATCCATGTTCCCCTCGGGATAAATGGTGATGGTGGTGATACCTTAACTTTTCATCTAGCGCCACCATCAGGTCAGATTTTTCACATGTCCAATACTTTGGTAACTGCAAAACTAATGACATTCCCATGAGCCTCAGCTGTACTTTGTGTTTAGTGCTTATTAGCAAATGTTAGCATGCTAACACTCTAAATCAAGATGTGAACATGGTAAACATTATACCTGCTAAACATCAGCATGTTAGTTTTGTCATTGTGAGCATGTTAGCATTCAGCTCAAAGCACTGCTCTGCCTCATTGCTGTGCCTCACAGAGCTTCTAGCATGGCTGTTTTGTTGTTTCTTGTTTCCACATCTATATACTGTATTTTTCATATGTACTCATCCTCAAATTTTTTTTAGATAATAAATGTTTGCTGGCAAAGTACAAAAAAGCAAACGAGACAGAGAATCCACTGGTGAGGTTCAGACATTTCAGGCAGCTATGCCATGTGTGCTGCTAGATGATTACAGATTGGGTGAGGTGGGCCAATGACATCACACAACATTACATGTTGGTTTTTCTTTTTTCAGCTAGTGTAGATGAAGAAAATTTCAGGTCTGCAGCGTAATTTAAGGTCTCTGATTTCCTGCTGTGGGTCAAACATGAATATGTGACATGGATGTAGAAATGGTGCAGTTTGATGCACCAGTTAGAACATTTAAATGCCTCAGCTGGAGAAACACTCACCCTTCCCCTTCAGCTAATAGAAAGCCATAAACTCCTGGAGAGGGAAGCTGTGAGGAAGGAGTGAGCCTTCTGGTCTACGACCTGCAAAACATTTGTGAGGTTTGCAAGTTGTGACGTGGGCATTTCCTCAGGAAACTGCGGCAGAGAGAGTCTGAGTGTGGCCCGATTCTGATGTTTGTGGTTTTACACTCTTCTTCCCTGTGTATTTCTGTAAATGGAAGGAAACACAAAAAACACACGTTCATACCACAGGTTTGCCAGAAAAAACGTGCCTCCTTCTCTTGTTACATATTTTATCACCTTCACACATTTTTAATCCGCTTATGAAACTTCTTTGAAACGTTAACTCTTTTTTTCAAACATACCACATGTTATTCAGTGTTGATTCTCCCTTTCATCCCCTACTTTTACACTACTAATTGTTAACAAATTAACTTCTCACTTCTACCTTTATCGTCTATTTCCTCACTATCCGACACGATTGGTCGGCTCCAAGAGTGAGACGGGTCTCAAAAAGAAGGGAAGAAGACCAAAGCATCTGACTCACTCTCTGGAAATTTAATGACCCCCCACACACACATATAAACACACACACACACACACACACACACACATACTTGCATGCATGCACACATTTTTTTGTCCCATACAGACTCCATTAATTGCCACTGAGTCACAAACTGGTGTCACTGCCGCAGCAGTGAGCACAGACAATAGCACTGTGACAAATATTGGACTGAAATGTCTAATGGCAGGCACACCTGTGAAATGAAAAGACCGAGAGCAACGTGAACCAGGCCACTGACAGAAAACAAAGAGAGGATTTGTTTTTTCAGACTTCCAGCCGTTCTTTGTGCCAGTAAAAAAAGGGAGAGTATTTCGATGAAGGGTGAAATATTTACACTGTGCAGCAGCTGTGGCTGGCCGTGCTACACTGTGTAGACCAGGCCCGGCCTGCAGGCAACGCTTCTTGCTGTGGTAATGCTCTGGTTTCCCCTCAATCACAGACCTCTAGCAGCATGTATCGTCATTGTGGCGTAGGACTCTTGGTCATTCAAATAGGTCAAGGCGGCCTTGTAGCAGTAAACTTTAACTTTCTGGCCACCACATGCTGCACCAAAAAAAAAGCAAAACAAAGAGCAGGTAGAAAGACACTAGTCAGCAGCATCACTGTATCACTAATAAGTCAGCGACTGAACAGATCAAGAAGTCATTTCAACATCTGCAGCAGTACAATTGTACAGACCATATTCTTGATTTCATGCATTAGCTTTGTAGCTTTAAAGCTAATAGCATGGGTTGAAACAAACATTAGAAAGTCAGTTACAGTGCAGTAGATTGCATTCTCCATCCTTCCCCTAGACCTTTTTAAAATAATGCATGTGCATTACTACAGTGTATATACTGTATGTAAGAACTGATGTGTATAAGTGCTTTTTGCAAGATGCCACTGGCTCAATAATAATAATTTAACTTGACAGAGTCCTTCTGAGTTTTTCTGGGTGGAGCAGGTGTCTGCTTTTGCACACCACAAAACACATTTACATCACACTTAAGCCTGCACTCAAGCTCTTGCTCGTGTTCTCACTTGTGCTTATAAAAATGTGTGAATGCCTTTTGCCTGCAGCCATGTAGGACATCAGAAAAAGAAACACAAGACGTGTTTCCAGATAATGCAGTTTACATTCTGAGTTACTGGCAAATACGTAGCTGAATGAACAAAAAGGTTAAATGAGGGTAAAGCTAAATGAAATGTTTTAATTATTGTAAAACACTACACAGACCCTTATATACACTCCCCTCCAAAAGTATTGGAACAGTGAGGCCAATTCCTGTATTTTTGCTGTAGACTGAAAACATTTGGGTTTGACATCAAAA
>NTHP01000013.1:2577702-2611695 GCA_003416845.1 Oplegnathus fasciatus
ACTGGGAAAGCATTATGGACTAAAATATTATCCTCTCATCTGAACCTGAACAGAGGAATAAACACAAAAACTGCACCAAAAACTAGCCTGCAGAGGACGGAACAGAGGACGGAAATGCGTTCATTTACGTTCATTTACGAGAGATAGTTGAGAAGATTGATACAACTGTCATGTCTGTATGGTAACTGTTAAGCAACAACGGCTGGTTAGCTTAGCTTAGCAGAAAGACTGGAAACAGGGGGAAACAGCTAGCCTGGCTCCATCCAAAGGTAACAAAATCCACCTACCAGCACCTCTAAAGTTTACTTTTTTCACATATGCCATTTTACAGGGGGTGATTGAGCCCCCAGGAACAGAGCTGGGCTGTGAGGTAATTTTGATGTAGTGGCCGCACGGGGTATTGCAACTTCTGCGGTGACACACACTAGCCCAATGACTCTTTTATTACCAGAAATTGATCCACTCGGTCCAATAACAGTTGGAAAGTCTAGAAGAGCCGTATGATTGAATTATTGTATCCATGTGTGCAGGGAGCCAACGGGGAGTCAGGAAGCCTCAGATGCACATGCTCTCAACTGGCTTGGCAGGAGAAGGACTCCACTGAGCACGCTCTATGGGCCCAAATACGTGGAAGCATAAGGACGCCGGCAGAGGATTTTTCAGCTTATGCGCCCAGTGAGCAACTTTCATAGGAATGAATGGGACGCCATCTTTGAACGCGGTATCTAGTTCTCCTTAATACATCCATGGGAGTTATGTACCGGACTATTTATTGGCTGGAAACAATAACTTCCTGGAGTCTCCCCTGGTTGCCTGGCAACTGCTCCCAAACGAGATATAACGTGTTAATTAGTGAGCTTTAAAGGTGCTGCCAGACAGATTAATCTGTAATCTGTGAAATGTTATTTTCATTTGACAGACCAAAGTACCAAAACATCTCAGTCATTACACGCAGAAACAAGCAGAGAGAACTGTACCCTCCTCCATGTTTTGTCAGCCTGTTATCAAAACTATTTAAAGGCTCCCACACACTGTGCGATTCTGTCCGTCTTTGGCCATCTCAAACACAACACGCTTTTCTGTCCCCCCCCCCAGTGCGTGGCCTAGGTCATAACATTGCAGTCCAACCAGTCTCACAGTGTGTGACAGAAAGTGGGGGATATGTCAACCTTTTCATTTTTTTTCCGTTGCACAACATGACATTTAATTCACTTAGAAGATAGCCAGAAGTGCTTGAACCTTTTTCACATGATATCTCGGCCTCTCTCCCAAGTTTCCCCTCATTATACTGCAGCGTAAATACTGCAGAAGTTAAAAAGCTAGTAAACACCTCTGCCTCTTGTCACACTCTGTCCTTTTCACAGCGGGAGCCTTCATGTTTGTTTTCATTGTGTGGGAGAATTCCAGCGTTGAGGCTACATGTGAGGTTTTCCTGGCCCTGCACGCCTGTCTCCTGAAGGAACAGACATGTTAATAGCATCTCTGCCATCACTGCGCTCCACTCTGAGGTGGGTGTGTCTGGTTTTTTTCCCATGACTTCACTGTTCAGTTGTTGTTGTACTGTTTTGAAGGGCTGTCCACATCTGGACAACAAGTTGCATCACGGCAGGAAATCTGGCCCTACTCCAAGACTATATATAGCGTGTGGATGATTAATGGATACCTGATTTGTTGTTTACTTGTGAAAGATTTATTATGCAGGCATGAAACTAAATGAAGAATAGGCTACAAAGTCCTGTAGTGTGCATGTCATGTGATTTAAGCAGCTGTTACTGTTAGCTATAAATAGTTTCCTTCTTAATGCAAATCTTATTCCTGTCTGTGCATCCTTTCATCTGATATGGTTCGCACCATTCTATTCTTGCACGTGAAGAACCTCACACTGGTTTGCTTTCATGTGAATATCTTTGCATATCTTTCAATCAAACTTTTACCAAAAAGGCCAGACTTTTTGTTTCCTGTTCCGTCGACTGGTTTGTGTCAAGAGCAGCAGACAGTAATGGGTGGTTAACCACATAAGGGTTCTCCCTTTGCAAAAGATTACAGTAAAGCAGCGGACCTTAGAATTACCCACCCTGCACAACACGACTCAAAAATAACCATTCTTCACAGAGGGCCCAGTTTTAATCTCCTCCGCCCACGCCTCCTTCTCCCGCCTCCGTCTCCTCTCCTTGAACTTCTCTGCCACTTGGGCCGCTCCAAAGTGTTCAAGTAATTATGACCAAAAAATGTTGTTCGGCTTGGGATTCTGAACACTGTCCACTGGGATTCCTACAAGTCTAGATGAAAGATGAGAAGGCAAGAGAAAGGAAGTGGTAACACTTCTTACACTGCATATTCACAGGAAGTCATTATTTACTAGTTTCGCTCTGTCTGTGAAGGGCTGGAATGGCGTGGGCGTCTCTTGACCCCGAGCGCTGATACATTTGATCCCAAAAATCCCCTCATGACAGAAGCTGGCAGCCAGAGTAGTGAGGTTCTTTCTGTTTCTCTCTCTGTCTTATGTTCCAAATGTTTTACCTTCGACAAAGACAACTGGCTTCAGATCTCAGACATGGTAGAGAGCAAACACCAGCAATCAGAGGTTTAACCCCCAAATCCCTTTAAACAATGTAAAAATTCCCTTCTCTGCTCAGTGTTTGTTGTTTTGCCCAGAGTCTCTCGAATAGCAATTAACCCTGCATTGTTTCAGCGAGTGATACCACTGACATGCCTTGTGTGTCTAGACAGAGAGATAGAGCTATCTAAATGACTGCCTGATTCGGTGTAGAGCAGAGAGTGGGATTCCTGAGCCCATTGTTTGGAGGACAGTCCAAGGCCTTGATGTGGGCTCTGGGAGCAGATAAAATGCCCGCAGAAGGATGTGTGTTTGCTCATTATTGAAAGCAGCTCAGGAAACACATGGTCTCGCTGACCACTGATGAGCCCTCTTCATTTCCTGTGATCGCTGAGGAAATAGGGCAGGTACATACCACAAACTGCCCACCATCCCTGCAGATCTGTTTGGGATTGTCAGGTTGAATCATGCTCGTGGCAGCAATGTACGCAATTTCAAATTCGTGAGAACTAGTCAGTGATTTGATTCACGGAGTCTGGGTGTACACGTGGAAGCCACGTAGCCAGTAAGTGTAAACACTTTGGCCTGAGGTCGACCAGGAGCAAGGAGAGTCTTTAAAAAAGCCAGTACACCAGTTTGTTTTCAGCTGTAAGAAGTCACCTTTGAAACCGTTGGACAGGCTTGATCCTCATCAGCACAAAGAGAGAGCACATTATTTTTAATGTGAGAGGGGCACAAGGAATAAGGGCTCAACAAAAGAGGAAGCAGGTTATTCCTTCACCTTCAGCTGTGTGTTCTTTACTATTTCTGTCACTGCTTGTCGCCTCAGCTCCTAAAGGTCAATGTGGCCCACAACTGTACAGCCTGAGCTGGCCCTACAACCTGTGCAGGCAGAGACAACTGATGACAGTTTTTGCGAGTCAACCAGACAACCAGACTCCAGTTTACTGAATTAGCTTAATGGACGGCAATAGTGCTCAGTTGGTCGCACTTTAGTCCAGACTGAAATATCTCAACAATTATTGGCTGGATGTCGTGACATGTTGTACAAACATTCATGGTCCCCAGAAGATGAATCCAAACTAACTTTCCTCTGGCGCCACCATGAGATTGATATTTTTGTTTTTTTGTGAAATACCTCAACGAGTATTGCATGGTATGGATTGTGATGAAATTTGGCACAGATATTCATGGTGCCCAGACGATGAACCCTCATGACTTTTCATCAGGTCAAAATTTCAGTTTGTCCTATAATATTCTGTAGTATGACCAAATACCTGCAAAACGAATTGACATTCCCATCGGCCCCAGCTTTGTATTTTACGCAAGTCTTAGCATGCTAACACGCTAAACTAAGATGATGAACATTCCCTTTCATGCATGGTGTCTTCTACAGTGGACAGATATTTGGAAGCCATTCTGAACCATTTAAGTTGTAGTACCAACTACCAGGTGGCGGACCCCCAGAGCGTTCCATGTGATTATTATTTTTGTCTTTGTTGTTTTGAGATATTGCATCATAAATTCAAAATAGCAGAGGGAAGAGGAGATGCACCAAATACCTCAGGAATACCTGTTAAATCCTTTTATTCTCAGAAAACCAATTTTTTTTTTCAACTAAATAAGATGTTAGAAATACTTTAACCAAATTTTAATCATTTTTCCTTGTATATGTTTTTCTGTGACTGAAAATACATCTGTCCACTCCAGTGGACGTTATGTACGTTTTGTACGTTTTATTTAAAATTATGATATAATGTACACATAAATAGTTTTATCATACCATTTGCTCTTATTTCGGACCTATATTGAGTTCCATTGAATCACTTTTTAAACCGTTAATGCTGGGTCCGATGCAGTGGACAGATTAAAAAAACAAAATATATTGGGAAAAAATGTTATTGGCATGATTTTTCACTTATTTAAAAGTAAAAACAAACATTAAAAAAATATGACTTTGTGATTTAATAATTCATGCATGAAAGGGTTTTTAAACATGCTAAACATCGGCATGTTAACATTGTCATTCTGAGCATGTTAGCATTCTGAGGTTAGCATTTAGCTCAAAGCACCACTGTGCCTAATTACAGCCTCACAGAGCTACATGGCAGACTGCAGACTCTTAGTCTTGTTATTTTTGCAGCTCCAGCCACTGGTTCTGTTGGTTATGGTTACACGGTACTCACCAACATAATGGCTAAAATCTAGCAACATAGCTAAATAGGTCCAGTGGGGCAACAAACATGCAATCAGACAGTTATACGGGTTGTAAACAAACATTCAGGTTAGTCAAATTTAAGAGAAAGCAAAGGAAAATGGTAAACTTAAAATTTCATTGGAATTATCCATCGCATCATATTTTGTGCTGTATCGGTCACATGTATTGTCACATTAATGTCTATAGTTTTGTTCGTTGAGGGAGAGGTATCGAGTAAAACAGTAACATGCACACGTTCATAACATCCCTTTATCAGCTGATCTTTGAAGAGATATGGCTGTTTTCAGAAGCTGCAGAGAGCGATCTCCTCCACACTTTCACAGCTTAAATGAACTAGAAAGGTCTCCAGAAAATGGGAGTGAAAAAAAGATTGGCTGCCCTTGTACCCATTACCCTACACCTCCCCCACACGCTAACACACATCTTATCACAACTTGTCATCAAACACTCATATCCTCACATTGTCCCAGAGGAAAGCTGACCTCCCAGCTGTAGATATAAACTTGATCCAACCCTCGTGTTCCCCTCCTCCCTCTAAGAAAAAAGGGCCGTGGGGTGACAGGGTAGAACCACTCTGAGGCAAAGCTCATTTCTCGGCCTTTAACAAGTGGACATGAAGATCCTCCTAAGGATCTAAAATGGGAGTAAGTCCCCTCCTCAGCCTGTCTTCCCCACCTCTAGCCTTTGTACACTCTTTTCCTCAGATTTGGGATGCAGCTGTGGCCCTGTGTGACGTCGGGGGGCTTACCGGAAGGGTTGTGGGGTCAGTGGAAGGCACAGACGGGGGTGTTTGGATAGGCACAGGGCCAGGTCTGGGGAAAACACTCTTCAGCACCATGGAGATGGAACAAGAGACTCTTTTCTGTCTTTCACTATCTGTTTGCTTTCATTAGGTCTGTCTGTCTGTCTTTTGCCCTGTCATTCTCTTTGGCTGCTCTTCTTTTACTGGACAATTTAAAAAAGTGTCCTTGTTCACCTCTGGAGTCTGAGCCCTGAGGAATCCCTCATCACTGCTCTTATTGACGGTGGTTATTATCCACTCATTTTTTCTAGATATGAACCCTATCTGGAGAGATCATATTAAATAATACACAGAGCAACTCTTAATTACCCCATTTACATGTCAGAGGGATAAGAATTTGTGTTTTTCTCCCAGTGCAGCATGTTTACTACACACCTTTTAATTGCTGTGGCTGACTTGCCTGCAGTCACTCACATTCCTGATGCTCGAGTCTTGTGTTATTGCTGTACTGATACATGTACATGATTTCCTAATCTTAAATGATCCCTTCAAATGGATCAGGCCTGGAGGAAAAATATCCTTAGTAAGCCTACTATCTTTACCTCTCTGTCTTTGTGAGGACATTCACTCCTCCTATTTAAAGATATATGTGAGCGCACAGATACGCACACACCATGCCTTGCAAACTCTGCCGAGGCCTGTGGTGAGCTGTGGGTGTGAGGTCAGCTGACAGCGGTGTCACACTAGCATCTTTTGCTGGAAACTGTAAGGGCAAAAACCAGGTCATTTCTTCTCAACAGCTGATGTATCTGACACAGATGTTCTTCACGCCACTGCTTTCATGCGAAAAACCCTCGTTAACTCCACAGTTTGCTGACTTAATAATATGATGTCAGTCAAAGATTACAAGCCTTTTATTGATTATATATAACTGAAAATAACTGATATTTTGGAAATACACATTATGATATGTATGCAAATGTAGGAAGTAGTATGCCAGCAAAATATGCGTTTAAAAATGGCTTTTTATTTTGAGATTTATTCAAAATGTTATTGGTGATATACAAGAATCTCCCAAGTATACACAACTACCACAGTCCGTTTTCCAATTCATGAATGGTATTTAAAAAGGAAGACGTGCTTGAGACAGTGTGATTGAATGCAATTAAACAAACAGACTGTCAGGACAATGATTCCCAGCCTTTCCCAAAGTAGATTTTTCTTTTCTTATAATTGAACTGTCAGAGTTTAGGTCGGTTTGGTCAAGTTTGCAGTTTCTATTTTTTCGTATTAGCTGAGCTACTCAACAATCCACACCCTCTCATAACTGCAGGGTACAAGCACCCATGGTTGGGAATCACTGCGATAGGATATTAAGATCACTGGAGCTGACAGGAATGAGCCTGCAGTGCCTTAGGTTCCCCAATATACTGTAAACCTGTTTTCTGCATGTACTGCTGGAGATGCTGAACAGAGCATGTGATTCCTGATAAGATAAGCCGACCAACTGCAAACAAGGCCCGTTTCTCCTCGGGTGCAGGGCCCCTGCCTCCTCAGTATCACTTCTTCTGTCTTGTGTCATAGTTAATCACAGGTGGTATAACATGACAGGAGAAACTACTCTCACACTCCCGGTTTGGTAAATAGGGCTGTTACATTCTTAAATAAACTGTACTTGATTAATACTCAGTCAAAGCCTCAGAGATTACTGGGGCCTCTGTCTACGGGGAAACAATGAGATATCGGCGCACAGAGAACAACAAACAGAACGCTGGTCTGAACGGCGTCAAAACATGAAATCTGTGCTCTTACCGGCTCTCTGCTTACTGTGGGAAAGCTGTGCGCAAAAACCTCAGCGTCATGATTAGACATCCAGCGCTGATTGCTAACTGACAACTAAGCCGTGACAGGTAGGATCTGGAGTCCCTGTGAATGCTGGGAAAATTACTGGCACCCAGATCTGCCTCATAAAACTGAGAGTAGGTGTAATTTTAGCTGAAATGATTCCACACAATAACATTAATAATGGCTTGAAGCTCCCTGGTATTTTGAGCCTGTTTGCAGAAACTGTGGGGCACGAGCAGCACGAGGTGAGGTTTGACCCAGATTACTGTTTCAGCTTCAGTCACATATCAGCTTTCAGCCACAATTCTCATCGTCAGAAGGCAGACGGCGTGCCATTTTGCACTGTGGTTTGCGTCTGAGGGTGGCAAGACTGACGCCCAAGCTGTTTTTCCTCTTTATACAAGTGTATGTCTGTTACATCTCTTTTTTTTGTTGTTTCTGCCGCTACTTTCTCTTTGTGTGCATGGGCACCTGCTGTTGTCTGAATGCTATGTGTGTTTGTGTGTGTGTGTGTGTGTGTGTGTGTGTGTGAGAGAGACTGAACAGGAAAAGTTAACAAGAATAGTCTGTGTGCCCGCATGAGATCTACCAGAAATGCCAAAATGCAGGCTTCATATAGGCTGTCTCTTTGAAACAATAAAATATCCATCTATATAATATAGTCTCACAAAAGAATTATGTTATGTGTCATCCTCGTTTCCTCCGTCAACTCGTTTAGCGTTTTTCCCAGACAGCCAAGTGGGAGGAGTGTTTTTTAAAGTGTTTTTAGTGGTGTTTCTGGAGAGTATTTCAGTGTTTCCTATGATGTTTTACAGTTCTGTGGAGCAGTGGGAGTCTGGGAACTGCTGTGGCAGGAATGTTTGGACTGACCGTGGGCTGTATGTTTGAATAAATGCTGGATGTAACCAGAGCTCACTTGGTTTTCATCAATTTTCACAAGTGGGGAAAGTGGCAAATCTTTTCCATAAATCCATATTTAAATTTTTAGAATGAAATGAATAAAATCACAAATCCTCTTCTCTATTAAGCTACGCTATTGTGATCTTTAAACAAACCTGATGGCCTCATGACAATATGACGGCAAAGGTTACTTTTACACTAACAATAAATGTTGTTGACGAATGTAAGTCCTATACTCACTCGTCTTTTAGCTCTGTTTCGGTGTGTGCGAACTCCTGAGAAAAATATTCAGCTTTTTAGCCACTGAATGCTCCACTATGTTCACCAGCTAGTTACTAACTTTGGCTGTCTGCAGTTTGGTGCGGGGCAGGTAGTGTACAGTGGATTTATGAAAGCTTTTTCACTGAAAACAGCCGCCTGCTGCTGGAAACGAGGTTGATGAGAGCTGTGATGAGTGAACCGAAACAGTTGTTGGCCAGAAAACCAAAGCACTGATCTGGAAGATGCTAAAGCTCTATAGCACTGCAGAATCTGGTGATAATTCCCTGTGGGTTTATTACTCTGAGCAATGCTTTCAAATTACACAGAGTCATGTAATCTATTGTTAATATGAAATATTAATATGTGCTGTTTTAATGGTCTTTAAATTACCAAGCACATTCACCAAGCCAAGATACTCTTTCACCGTGGTATTTATCTGGCTGTTAGTAGATGGCCTCAGTTAAGAGCTCAGACTTAGTGTCCTGTGGTGATGCTATCATGCCTGAAGGTGAAAACCCCTACATTTACTATGGTAATGTACTCCGACTACAGGGGGTGAATCAGTCCCTCTGAGCTAAATAGAAACCCTGACACCCTGATCTGATGTTTAAAGTGCAGGTTGGCTCCCATGAAGGCAATCGCTGCCTCACTGGGCACATTTTAAATCCTTGATAGTGTACGTTTTTGTCTTGTAATATCAGCCCACACCTAAGCACAAAGCACAGACACAAATGTCCTGATCAGCATTGTCAGTCCTGCCAGATGCATTGTTTTGTTCTGGTATACTTCCTGTCCTGGCCACGGTTTTTAGTCCCCACCTATCAAAACTCTGAAGGCTGTCTTAAAATCAGTAAGACTCGGAGACTTAGGTAGTCTGAACCTTTTGTTCGGCTGGAAGCATCAGACCGCCAAGTGCAGACAGCAGGACTACAGGGTTGTTTGCCAGCCATTGTGCTGCTATTGAGCACAGTCTCTCTACTGTCCACTATTGTTTTAACTCTCTTTAAAGCTTAATGAACCCAAACCTCAAACTTTCAGCACAACTGAGTCCACTGTGTGCATCCCAACCGCGACTTTATTATTGTTTTTTTTTTTCCTTCTCCCTCCATCGGATGGTTCCCTGACTTCACAGGACGCCCCGGCTAAACAAGGCTCTGGGCTGTTTGTTTTACGGTGCTGCTGCCTTCCTTTCAGGGTTTCTGAATGCCATGGGTGGGAAACAGGGAGGCAGAAACAGCGGGAAAAAGAGCCAGAGCAAGAGAAGAAAAGGGGGTATAAAAAAGTGGGAGCAAGAGGAACAGAGGATGCCAAAGAAAACTCTCAAAGACATATTGCTTGTGTCACCACTTGGCCTCTATTTATGTCTGCAGCAGTTTGGAAAGTTAAAGGGAAGTGAGCCCAAATCCTTAAAAGTTTGCCTCGACCCTGCCGCTGTGTCAGTGGTTCATCGCTTTTGATGACTTCCATGAGTCCAGATGGAGGACAGTAATGAGAGCATATTAACTGCCTGTGTCACAGCGAGGAGGAGAGAGTGGGGGGGATTCAGCCTGGAGGACCAGGCCTTCGACACGCTCTGAGAAATGTGGAGTTCCGTCGGGGGCTGCGGAGGCCTGAGGGCGGCCTGTGAACTCAGCCACTCCTCTGCGGACACTTAAGAGGGGTTGTGTGAAACGGGTGCCTCCCTCTCCCGTGGTTGTGCGTGGGAGGGAGGTCACGGACCCACCCTCCCTGTTGAGGGCACGGGCTGACGAGGGGAAAATAACAGGGTAAACTGGCCCGAGGGGAACGCTGCAGTGCCACCCTCTAATCACAGTCACCTCACTCACATATGGACAAAAAAGTATGTACTGTACATGCTCATACAATGAAACACAGCAGCATGTACAGTACACCCGGAAAACACATGCTTGTAGAGTAAAGACACATTAGAGACAACATAGAGTTACATATATACAGTACTGTAAAAACACTAAAGGCCTGTTCAACCAGCATTTAAAACAATTAAGCAGCAAAATCCATTCATTCCAAAGGAGTCGCTGTGATAAGTGGGTTCGCTCGCGTCGCCGGAGTAAATTCAGATTTTTTTCGGCTGAGTTCAACTTTGAACTTTGACATGGGAATTTGCAACGTTGACCAATAGCAAGCCGCCGTGGCACTGCTGACCTTTGAAGAAAAGGAGAGCCGCAGAGTCCAAAATAGAGGACGCTATTGTAGCTTATTAGCTGTGTTGCACCATCAACTTTCATTTAACCTCCTCTGTCGGAGTATGAACTGCTCCACAAAAGAGGAATGGTTTGCAGATTGCAGCAGTCAATGGTACAAATTGACTCCTGTCTCATAACTGGAGTCTTTTGAATAAAAGTGTGAATCATCAAAATTAATGTTATTTTTCCGTTAGTAAACTAGTTAGCTCGGAGAACTACAATAATAATCTTTATTAAATAAAATGATGAACAAAACACCAGAGAGGGGTGAACAGCACAGTACAGAGAAAATACAAAGAAGCTCAGGAAGCTACTTGGCTAGCGTGTTAGCGGTTAGCTCACCAGCTACAGTAGTGTACCACCTAGCCCTGCAAGTAGTCCCTAAATCACCCAGGACCCAGTTGTTCAGAAGAATTTGAAAATGGGGTGTTCAAAAGAAAAAAAAGATTCTGAAATCAGATTAGATCACGTAACCTAGTCATGGTTCTGATTTGGATCAAACCTTCAGTATGTGTTGTTCAAAACTTTTTAGTAGGTTCTGGATACCTTTCAGGAACAAAATGTAATAAAACTTTTAAATTGGTCAAATAATACAACGTACCTGCCTGTCTACCTACCTACCTGCATTGTGATATGTAGTCCCATTTAGAGCACTGGTAATCCGGATTTGGTAATCTTGAAAAGTTTGTATCTGGATCAGGGTGATCTAATCCGATGTTGCTTTAAAAAACGGACACAAAAGTAAAGTGGATTAGCTGATCCTGGACAGCAAAACATGGGATTTCCAAATCCGGATCATTCTGATCCAGATTAAACTTTCTGAACAACTGGGCCCTGATTACAGACTTGACTGAGATCAGCAGCATGTTATTAATCTGTGTTGACATGAATAGCTGTATGAATGTTGTTGTGACATTTGGATGATGTCTATAGAAGGCATTACGAAGATCCACAAAGTTGTTGTCCACAATGTTGAGCTGCACATTTAAAACCTGAATACATCTGATTAGATTATAAATTGATTTTATCTACATCATTTATTCTTTATTCAGATCGAGTTCCTGCAGTTTGTCAGAAATCAGCTGTGCTTCTCTGGTCTCAGCTCTGAAGTCCAACCCCTCTAATCTGAGAGAGCTGGAGCTAAGTGGAAACAACCTGCAGGATTCAGGAGTGAAGCTGCTGTGTGATTTTCTGGAGAGTCCACACTGTAGACTGGAGACTCTGAGGTCAGACACCGTTTTTCACTTCTGTGCTGAGATTAATATGATGTGAAAGTTGTGGTGACACTAAACTGCAGACATAAGGCTGATATTATACTGATCCACACTGAGTATCTTAATGCTAAAGTCTATTTTCTTCTTCAGTGGTTTAGTCCATTGACTATGGCAGAGCAATGTTGAGCTCCAGATTTAAAAAGCTTAATATAGCAAGAAAAATCCTACACTGGATAATTCACTCTGAACCTCTTAAACACCTGATTCTTTGTCATGTTTTTTTTTTTNATCTAATCCGATGTTGCTTTAAAAAACGGACACAAAAGTAAAGTGGATTAGCTGATCCTGGACAGCAAAACATGGGATTTCCAAATCCGGATCATTCTGATCCAGATTAAACTTTCTGAACAACTGGGCTCAGGCCTCTACAGTCAAATATTTGACGTAGTGTGTGATTAATTTTGCTGTCCCACTTTCTGGCGTGACCAGTCTCATATGTGTCCATGTCCACACACACACACACACACACACACACACACACTCACACACACACATTCCTGCAAACCTCACTGGTTGAATGTGTTCCACTTTAACAGCACGTCCTTCAAAAGTGATGGAGGACAGTGCAGACCTTTAAATAGACCACTGGAATTGAAACATCACTTACATGTCACTAAACTGTGGTCAGAGAAAATATTTTGCATTGACGTATGTGATATATAGCCACTCAGACTTCAAACAGATTTGGTATATTTGAACTTGTGGTCTGTTTTACTTCCCTTTCACATGACTCCTCTCATAAAGTCAGGGGCTTAAAAAGAAGGAAAAAAGACATTCTGGCTTTTCACAAAGCTCGAGTTGCACAAAAGAAAGAATTCAGTAGAAAAGATGTAGATCCCATATAGCTGGTGCAGCGTGTGAGGGATTTTGGTATCGTGTGATTGAGGCTTTGCTGCCAAGCAGAGAGGGGGCAGGAGGCTGAAAGCTCAGATTTTCTTTGGTTACGTGTGTGTGTGGCCGCATGTGCTTGGTGTGTTTAAGAGAGTGTGTATCTTGAGGACAGATGAAATAGAGTTGGTTTTGTTTGAACAGCGTAGCTTGGATTGATTTGTGACTCTTTCCACTTGCAGCCGAGAGCTGCTTGGTAAAATCCATTTACGTCCGTGACCACTTGAGCAGGCTGGACAGCTTCACACATTGTGTGCATCATCATGTCCTCTAAGATGATTTATTTCAGCTCAGGTCCTGTCTGACATCTTTACTATCAACATTTGGTCTGACTGTTAACATGAACATTGTCTTTTTTTTCTCTCACGGCTCAAACTTCCAAAGGCATCATCATGAGGCCAGCGGTAAAATGACTTCAGTGTTTGTGTGCTGGTCGTATGTGTGTGTATATGTGTCAGTGTTTAAGCCCAACATGATCAGATCAGACCAAAGTGAGGTCCAGACTGTCTGCAGGAATTCTCCTCAGATCCATGGGGAAGATTTATGGTCACAGGGGTGTAGGGGGGACGATCGCTCCGCTCAATGTCTTCATTGTGCTGTGAACACGTGTGCTGTAGTATCAATCCCCTTTCTAAAGGGATTAAAAGGGCAAACCAGACCCATGCGCATGTAAGCCTGGAGAGCATGTAAAACAGACAAACATGATAAAGTACCTTCACACATCAGAAGTAAAAGCTTCTCTCTGCTTTCAGGGGTGAATATTAAGCTTCAAAGATTTCAGCATCCATAGACTTACATGATAGTGGACCTTTTTACAAATTTACAAATTCTCAAAGAACAAGGCTCATGTGACTATAGGTTTTGACAAAAACCCAGGACCAAATAGTTTTAAGCTAACAATTATTTGTGCCATTGTAGCATCCATCATTATAAATATTGCACCTCATCCACATGTGAAACCAAAGTACTGGACAAACTGGAATTTTGACCTGATGGTGGTGCTGAGAAAAAGTCACATGGATGTCTGTACAAAATGCCATGGCAATCCATTTGTTGTTGAGATATTTCAAGTTAAAGTTCAAGTTTATTTGTCACATATAATCATACAGGGTATAATCATAGTGAAATGTATGAATCATAGTGAAAAAAAACATAGTGGTTGACTGACAGACTGACCTACATTGCCTCAATCAGCATCAAGTGACAGAATTAGGTGCTGATACTGAGTTTGATATTAATGACTCAATGATTCAGTGTTAATATCAAAACGTTGGCATTTTGGAGGTACATGATTATTTCCACACAGTGACTATATCATACAGAATGACAATGTACAGAAAACAGAATGTAACATGAGCCAAGATCACAAATTTCGATACATTTTCAAGATTTACAGATTTACTTCAGGGTTAGGGGTTAAGGGAAAAACTTTAGCCATGCCAGCGGCATTACTGTATGGATGGCAATGTAGTTCTGTCCGTCAGTCGGCTGGCCCACCACTTTGGTGCAGACTGACATATCTCTACAACTACTGGATGGATTGCCATGACATTTGGTACAAACATTAATGGTCCCCAGAGGATGAGTCATACAGACTTTGGTGATCCCTCTGACTTTTCACTTAGTGCCACCAACAAGTCACATAGTCTTCACATATTCAATGAAATGTCTCAAAAACCTTTGGGTGGATTGCCATGAAATTTGATACAGTCATTCATGCTGTTAGCATTTAGCACAAAGTCACTGTTGTGCTTAAGTAAAGGCTTCACCGAGCTGCTAGCATGGCTGTAGCTCTTATTCTTGTTATGTAAATGTTGCTATATTCTATATTTTGAAGTTAAAGTTACCATTGCAGTTTAGCTGGTGTTAACGTAACCCTTTATGACGTGATGGCTGGCAAACAGGATTTCCTAAACTAAATGCACATTTATAAATAAACCTATAAATATTTCCATAAGTTTTACTTTTCATCAACCATGCAGTGTCTGTTTTGTGTAACAAGTTGCATTAACCTCACACTTTTGTTACAGCGAGCATCACTTCTTTTCACCAAACCAATACATATATATATTACCAATATATCAATTGTTATGTGTACATTGGTTTATATATTGGTGTGAATATCACATGTACAGTTCCTCTCTAGATCTGACTCGTCCGTGATTAAGTGTCACCCCCTCTCTCCCAAATTGTTCCTGATTCTCGAGGGTGAAGCTGTCAATTAAAGCCAAAAGCAATAAAGATTTTATCCTTAAAAAAATAGAAATCTGCTTGACTGCCAGATGGTTTGACAGCTTGGAAGGCAAAGACACAAAAGATAAGCGTCCTTCCCTTTCATTCCTGTTTTTCTTGGCTCATCAGTCAGTTGGACAGGCGACAATAAGTTTGGACACCGGTTCCTTTGGGAAAGGCGCTCTTCATAATTGGCATATCTTTGGTCATTTTCATAGCCAAGTTCACCATTTTTCCCACACACTCACACAAATGAAAGGCATTCCATCTGAAAAGCCTACAGTCAATAAGCTGTCATAGCTGCTCATACATCTTTTCATCTCCAGCTGAAGATAGTTGGAAGCGCTTCTGCGGTGTCCTGTAAACAATGTTAAGTCATCATGCCAATGCGCAGGGCTTGTCAGAACCTGTAACCCTTTGTTACGATAACATATTGCGATTACAGTGTCAGAATGATGGGTGGATACGTGTACAGGTTTTGAGCTTTTCTGGCCAAGTTTATAGGTCTTAAAATTCTCATGAGTCCAGCAGTTACAGCTGCCAACCGTTCTGCGCAGATGCACGTGTGTGTGTGTGTGTGTGTGTATGTGTTTATGTGTGGCTACGTGAGTGAATATGGTTTGTGTAGGGGGCTGAGTGGGCAGGTGACCTGGATTTCCCATCATAAGACACTCCAGGAAGCAGAAAGGCAAGCTGCTGTGGGTCGGTCAGCCACCTGTGGTTAAAGTTCACATGCTATTTACAAAGTTGCCTGCTGTCAGAAATAATGTCCCTGAAGTCACATGCTCAAACAGATTAAAAAACAATGATATTTAAAGTCAGATTGTTAAGTTGAGGCAAAGTCTGCTGCCTGAGTCAGCATAACTGGCAATTCATTAAGCAACTCCCCAAACCCCTATTGTCCAATCATAGCTTAGCAACCGTAACTAGGCACGGTGGGCCAAAAATACAAGAGCAAAAGTGTGACAAATTATCTGCTCTAATGTAAGCAGCAAACGTTAGCATGCCCGGCTAACAAATTGTCTTTTATATACATTAAGCACAGGTGAAATTTGTGGTCCTAATATTATGTTACATGTTTAAACCAAAGTGACTTTAATCGAAGCATATGAGGAAATCTTCCAGGGTGAGCTGTTTCCCCTCTGCGAGAACACTGCACACTTGCTTACATTATTCTTTCAACAAGATGCCATTAGACTCAACAGCAGATCATTGAGCAACGTGGGCCAGTCTGCATGAGTTACATCTTACATTGTCCATGTAATGTGCTCCTCCTGCCATGGAGGATACTTTGGTCCAGTACTGTGTACATGTGGGTTTGCATGAATTCACCAGAGAGCAGATTGAAAAACTGGGACTATCAGTCATCATCCTGCACCGCCTACACATTTCCAGAGCAAACGGTCTTGTTCCAACAAAAATACATGCTCAAGACATTAGTTGTAAAAAAACAGTGGGGTGGACACAATGTCAACCACAAACGAAACAAATATAAACCACTCTGTATCTAAGTCCATCCACGTTCCACCTGTGTTCCACTGGCTGTGCCGCTGCTGTCCGAGGACGTCAGAGAGGTCACGGGATGGCAGCAAAGTTTGGGACAGCGGGCCTCCAAAATATGTGGACGCTGAAAGAGGGACCAGGTGGGCTTCTCTGATGGCACGCCACAGGAGGGAGGAATGTATCTGTCAGCGTTGAACTTGATTCCGGTGGGAATCACCCCTGGAATGTGTTAACATCACAGCTGAAGGTGTCGCCATCAGTTGGCAGAGCGGTGCTGGTGTGTGTTTGTGTGTGTGTGTGTGTGTGTGTCTGAAAATACACACATGCTACAGCATAAACCTGTAACATCCATCAGTCTGGGTGTGCTTGCATATGTCAGAGTATTTGTGAGAAAGTGGGGGTTGGTTGTGATGATAAAAACATAAAGTATGATTAAATTGGCGGACATAAAACATAGCCTAAATACTCCATGTGTATCTGTATTATTGTATTAGATTATTTGTTTTATAAAAGAAAATGTGTCTTTATTTTATAAGATAAAAAAGCTTCTTTACGTCCCCATGTGCACAAGTGTGAACATGTGTCCCTCTGTCAGAGGGGTGAGGATGGATTATGAAGGGGCCCATGTTGGGAGAACACCAGGCTCTCAATGTAGCAGTCTGACCTCTAAATACACACCAGAGCGCCCAGGGGTCGTGACCCAGGGGTGTCCTGGGACCAGTTGCTGCGTGGGCCCTCTCTACTCACGAGAGAGCAGGGGGGTCACTCATAGCATGTGAGCGCACCACTTGCTTCAGACGTCAGGGGATAATTTACTGTGGTCCTTTTATGTCACACTGACCGCTCTGACAAATGTTGCACCGCCTTATCAAGGGAGATAGTGTGTGTGAGTAACTTCAACTATTCGTAAATTAAAAGAATTAAAACCTCACCGCACATGCACATTTAGAGCTCTAATTTGGACACGCTTCTTTTTTCTCTCTTTCCCGCAGCTGTTTGGAAAATTGTGCACAGCGAGTAAGTGGTGAAGTTTGGCAGTCCAGAATTCCAATCTAAGCAAACCATCTTACGGTTCTGTTTTTTAAGGATTACCAGAGCCAGGTGGTCCGTTCCCACTGACCTATGAGATTTCTCACATCCAAACTTTGCAAAGCCTCATGAAAGAAAGAGTGCGGCTGCAGCCCTGATGGGTGTGTTTATACACTATCGTCGCCCAGACTGCCCGCTTACGTCACAGAACCCTGCCAATGAGATCTTGTCGTTTTTCCCCCCATTTCCCAGAAAATTTCTCTGAACAAACTCTCTTCTTACCAGATGCATTTTCCTGTAAAATGCCTCTGTGTCCCTTTTGGACAAGCTGCAACATGCTGTCAAAGCGATGCCAGTCAAGATGATGACAATGAAAGATTAGCATCTCATCTGAGGCTGCGGGGGGTGGTGGGGGGGCAGGAAGTGAAAAGGGTTTGAACAGAGCTCAAATGTGTCATACACAAGTCTGCATCGCTGCAGTCGCTGCATGTTGATCTGCCCTAAATTGTGTCATCTTACCTCGATCTCCATCAACCACCTCCTGTAACTTCTTATTACACCCTGTGGTTTAATAGCTTGCTGTCTTCCTGCACACAGTCACTCCAGCCAGCATCCTAACCCCTGACAAATCAGTCAGCGTGCTATGTGCTGAGCTTTAAAACACAGTATCTGCATTCCTTCCATCCTCAGGCCCCATCTGACAGCAGCTCAGGGGCAAACACGACACTGCGGACAAACCGCTGCTGTCAGTCCCAATAGAAAATAACGTTGGAAATGTCTGCAGTGTGTTCCGCAGGCATTTGGCGCGGTGCAGTAGTTCTCAGTGTCAAGGCATTCAGGAAAATGCTCACTGAGGTCAGAAGAGCTCTGATGCATTCTGACACTCTGACCGGAGTGCAGTGTGTTACTGTGTCTTAAATGGCAGCATGAATATGTCTGTGTGAAACTCCGCACCAGACAATTTGCATGCAAATTCCAAACTGGACCTCTTAATGTGTACAAGTGTGTATATAAAAGAGTTGTGTCAGCGCAGTTTCACAAGCTTAGAAATGGATGTAATCAAAAGTTTCTTTGGAAGCCAGAGAATCTTCATTATTGGTGTAAGAGCTCCCTCTGTTGGAAAAGTCAGGGAACTCTTTACATGTTTTGTGAATCAGTAAAGCCCAACATCTACCAGAGGTAGGAAGGGACTTAGCTAAGCTCTGAGCGCTCAATACTTGATTGCCATCACAACTGTAAGTTATACTACATCGTAAAACTGAATCGTGTGGTCAACATCTGGCTGCTAATTTTCTGTGTCCTCACACAGAAGTTGTTTCTCTTTCTCCTCCCTGCTGGATGTCTCCTTCAATATATTGGCCAAAGAAGAATTATCAGTATATTATTCAGCATATCAACATATTCATGAGTTGGCCTTGGCCTGTGTTTTTCTGTTGTGTGTTGCAAATCTCACAAATTGCTGTTGGACTCTGCAGCCCTGCTCATACAGACCCAGACCGTAAAGTTACAGAGGCTGAACACTCGCAAGCCATAAAGTAAAAGTTACATGAGATAAACACTGGCTACAGTTTCCTTATAAAACCGTCTAATTCACTTCAATGAAATCATCTCATCATTTATCATTGCCTCGGTGTAAAAGAGATACAGTATGTTTAGTTCTGTTTACTTTCAACACAAAAATGCTCATCACCGTAATGATCAGGAGCTCAAGCCTTGTGATTTAAACTTTGTTTAGCTCAGGTGGTAAACCACTGTGAGTGTGATCTGTTTAGTTAGAAGATGACGGCCCACAATAGACCTTTTTCACAGCAGACATCTGGACTTGTCATAGCAGGAAAAGCACAGGTGTAACTATTAACAATGGCTCTAATCCATTTAGGTGTCCCAGTATGACAGTGAGCCAGCATGCAGAGTACCAGGGCCCTGAAACTTGCACATCTAAATAAAATGTAGACATGATTCATGTTTATTAATTACACCTGTGCTTTTCCTGGTTTGACAAGTTCAAATGTCTGCCGTGAAAAGGCGTGTTGTAGCCACACTAAATATTTTTTATTGTTTTTCACAAAAGTAAATTGGTTTTAAATGATGTAAGCAGAGGTGGTCTTTGTTTGAGGCTCAGCTATAAAAGGTCGCTTACACTTTGGGTATAATTCATTCAATCAATCAACTAATCCAAGTTTGTTGAGAAATGTTGTTAACATATGTCCCAGCATGATTTGTATTGTTGCCAGGTACTAGGCAGCTTATAGTTT
This sequence comes from Oplegnathus fasciatus, assembly GCA_003416845.1. NCBI lineage: Eukaryota > Metazoa > Chordata > Actinopteri > Centrarchiformes > Oplegnathidae > Oplegnathus > Oplegnathus fasciatus. Next base: position 2,597,611 of record NTHP01000013.1, read on the forward strand.
TCAGTTGAACTAACTTCATAGTTTGTCAGATTTTTACAAAACAAAACAGGACCAAATCGGGCTAAAGTGCTACCCATCTTCATTCATGCTTAGTCTCAACCTGCTGAACTCTTGAATCAACCCTTAAATTCCACCTAAACCTTAAGGTTTTTGAAAAAACAAAACTGAAACTTCATGACATTGTTTTATTCATCTTATTGGTTCATTTAACAGGAACGGTGCGCATTAATAAACATTGTTGAATGCGCCAGCGTTAGCCAAAAGGCTATTTTATAAATTGAATGGATTATATCCAATCAACTTATCCATTTCAGAAATGTTGTTAACATAAGTCCCAGCATGCATTATATTCAGGTGCTGTTTCATTCACTGTAATAATAATAATAATAACAATAATAATCTTTATTTACTGAGCACTTTTCAAAATCCACATTACAAAGTGCTTCACAAAGGTGGCAATTTAAAAAAAGATATAAAATCATCAGGTTATACCAATACAGTGTAGTGAAAGGCAATAATAATAATAATAATAATAATAATAATAATAATAATAATAATAATAATAATAATAATAATAGGAAAAGAACAACACATTTAAAGGAAATAAAAAACAGTTCAAAGAAAATTAAAACAAGTAAAATCTGGAAAAGCTCGCCGATGAAAGTGTGTCTGAAGAAGGGACTTAAAAGAATATATAAGTACAAAGCAGTTTAGAGTTTTCAGTTGAACTAACCTCACAGTTTGTCAGACTTTTACTACATGAAATGAGCCTAAAACCAGCCTAAACTGCCGCCATTTATATTCATGCTTAGTTTTAACCTTTTAAACTCTTCGATGCACCTTTAAATTCCACCTAAACTTTCAAAGAAAATCCAAACTTTATGACATTATCACATAGACCGTATATTATATATGCACTTGTTCCAACAACACCTCACTGCAGCCTACATGACGCTAACACTGAGTGAAACATTGAAAGTCAAGGCGCCATGTCTGTTGTAGCTGGAAATCACCACTGATATTTAAAATACAGCTCTGTGTGTTTGAACAGAGGCGACATAACACAAGTTTGTATAAATGGACCAAAATTTTCATTCTAGTATCTCTGTGGGCCCCCTCTCACATGAGGGCCCTGCATACTCAGTCCCCTTTGTTTTATCTACCCTCACAGGAGCAGATGTGGCGGTTCACTGTTACACCACAAGATGTCGCCACACCGTCGCGGTGCCGCTGCCCTGTGATTGATGGGACTTCAGACAGACACATGTGTCAGTCCTCATAAACGGCTCCACACAACAACAGCACGGCGCTTATTGAGGAGAGCAGCTACAGACAATGAGTCCAGTGAGATGATGAGACGCAGAGAACAGGTTGCATCACTTTCCATGTTGTGGAGCCTTTTGTCAGCCCATAAATATTGTGTTAATGACCAGTTCAGCTCATGAAATTTACACATGTATCCTCCACACAAACCCTATCTGTGTGTGTGTGTGCGTGTGTCAGATGTGTGTTTGGCTCAGCACCTCTCCGTTGTCTGACTTTGTTTCATGCAGTTATGATTCATGATACCTTAAATTACACGTTATATTATTGTCCACTGCACTGCCAAGATTTTAAGGGAATCAAGATGAGAGAGGGGGGCATTGTGTGAAAACAACCTCAGCTCTTTGAAGCCGTTTCAAGCTCTCCCAATGAAAAACACGCTCCGCTTTTTTTTTTTATCACTCTCTGAATCATACGAACGGCTTCTTTTTTTCTTCACCGAGATAAGAAAACATTTCAACTGAAGTAGCCCGTAACAGCTTCATCTAACCCGGTTTCTGACCTGCACGGATGTAGGCTCGTTTATCCACAATGATCCAGCGAGATCCCCCAGGCCTGTTTAGTTCCTGCCAAATGATGTTATTACACAGAGTCCTTAGTGGCTGCTCACTCTCCCACTTATTCATCTGCGATACAAAACAAATAAGATCTCCACAATGGCCGTTTCTGTTAGATAGCAGATTTGTTATTGTTAAAATGTGTGCGTAATGTGTCTTCTGGGTAAAAGAAAGAAAAAAGAAAGGCCTTGTTGATTTGAACGTTTCCATATTTCGCTTTTTTTTTATAAAAAAAAGAAATGAAGAAAAGCACCTTAGACTGAGCCCCAAGTTTAATGTTGCATGGCTTTTATGATGGGGGTTCTTGCAAAATTACCAGAAATAAAAATTGGAGGCCATATCTGTAAATTTAACGCCGGGACGCATTCAATACCAGCTGCGTGCGCGCAGGACAGTTTGGTGCATTATCGGCTCTAAAAGAAAGTCTTGTCCATCATCGGCCCCTGAGCCGTTTGTCCCCTGAAATCACTCCAACAGCTGGTTTTCTACGTTTTGATGTCAGGTGATCATAGAAATGTACAGCCTTAGCGCCGTACCTTCAGCTTTTGTAGTGATTTTAACGCTCCTGCTCTCGCCTTATTGAAACCACACAACGCGCACGCGGGCCTGTTTCCAATCTGAAGACATGCGTGATGAATTTGGGAAATCATCTGCAGCTTTGCTGGTACGGTATAGCCCACCCAGTCCGGACCCAGTCCCCCTGTGCCCCGAGGTATCAATACGATTAGAGGCAGGAAATGTGGGAATCCCCAACAAAGGGCTCCATCATTAAACACAAACAACCAGAGGCCTCCCAACAATACCAAAAGCGCCCTCCTCTCCTGACTTCTCTTTTATGTCTGAGCAAGTGAAAATCTATTACTTTCATCCCAATATTACCATTCTGCTCTCAGTTGCCCATTATTAAAGAAGATAATCTGGCGGGGTTATGGAGGACTTTGATAGGTTTGCGCGCAAACGGAGAACAGAGAGTGTTGGGTTTCTGACGCAGAGATCTCAGGTTAGACATCAAATATTATTTCTTCTTCATTTCACACATGGTGAGATTTATAAATATTTCTCTCCAGAGCCCGACAGCAGCTTCTGTAAGTTTAGAAGAAAAAAAAAAGAAGCCATACAGTCTTGCAGGCGACAAATTATTATTTTCGCAGCAGCACAAAATCAGTCATTCCAGTTTTATCCTCTGTTGTACGTCTGAAAACATGTAATTGTGCGTCAAGTGTGTGCGCAAAGAGCGGCTGCAGGAGCCTTCGAGGGGGATTAAGGTTTAAGTCCCTGCCTCACGCAGAGAAGTGTTTGGGGATTTTCCCTCCTCAGTCTTTAAAGTCAGGATGGTGATCTGATGTCCCCAAAGTGTCTATCAGCTTATTCGGAAATTAAAATGTGTATTTATGCTCCTTTTATGATCATTTTCCATCAACGCAGCACATTTAGACCAAAGTCTTTTCTTTGTTTATACAGTTTCCCCTCCTTGTTTTTGGGTCGATGAAATGAAAAAAAAAGGTGTTGTTTTTTTTACACAGAATTTCTTCTCACGTGTCACCTTAAGATCAATCTGCTTTTAGGGGCGAAGAACATAATAAAATAATTTTGGACTTTTATTTTGGGAAAATAATAACTTATAGTTCAGGAGCAGCCTGCAGAAAGTGAAATAATACATTTTGACGTATGTCTACTGTATGCTAAACTTCTTGCTCTTACTTTATTACTTTATAGTCTTCATTTTATTCATATTTATTGTCACAATTTAACATTTTTGACGCAACTCTGAAATGAACATTATGGATTTTAAAAAAAAAGTTAATTCCTCCCTAAAAATAGTCTTCTTCTGATCTCCTGCTCATCAGGATGTTTTCACTGAACGGATCTCTAATGTCCGCGTTGACTTGGCACTGATGCGCGGATGATGAGAGTGCACTGGGAGGCTGGTATAGGCCTCCTTGGTACCCTATGCGGCGTTTTCATTGGTCAGGATCCTCTTCCTCGTGCCTCGACGTGACATCACATCCACCCGACCCTCGGGAAAGCAACAGAGATTACAGATGATGCTGGACATCTCAGAGGACGCACACGCTTTTACGCGTTACGCACAATCACTCCGCTTTTTTTGCGCTTATATAGGCACCAAAATAAAGGATATGAGCGCTGATGCTTTGCGGTTTAGAGAGTCTGCTTCTTGAGAAGTAGGAGGAGGACTGTGCTCGGATTTTCACTTTGTTTTTGTGAATGGAGATGAGTCGTGCGTAAAAATCTGTTCATCGCATTTCAGAGAAGGGCTGTCACTCTCCCACCTGTTGGCAGGTGGTGTTGGCTTTACCCACGGACATCTACTATGACATTGGGTTTGGACATCATGGAGGATATTGTTATCGACGTAGTAGGGGAAGGACTCAAAGACAGCGGAGAGGAGCAACTTTTACCTTTGGATGAGTCGCGGAGCGAGCAGGACCGCAGCACCGAGACTTCCAGCAGCCAGAGTAAAGAGCTGGACACCGACAGCTCTGCACCGGGGTGTCCTGCTAAAACCAAAGGTCCCACGTCGGTGAAGCCTCCATACTCTTACATCGCTCTGATAACGATGGCCATACTGCAGAGTCCGAAGAAACGGCTCACCCTCAGCGAGATATGCGATTTTATCAGCCACCGCTTCGCTTATTACCGGGAGAAGTTCCCCGCCTGGCAGAACTCTATCAGGCACAATCTGTCGCTTAATGACTGCTTTGTAAAGATGCCCAGAGAGCCGGGGAACCCCGGGAAGGGCAACTACTGGACGCTGGATCCCAACTCCTCGGACATGTTTGAGAACGGGAGCTTTCTGCGGCGGAGGAAGCGCTTCAAGCGGCAGCACTTTCGCTTCGATCCACTCAAGGAGCAGCACCTGGAGCCCAGCGGACTGCACGGCTTCCCGCACGGCGCCTACGGGCTCGGCGCGGCGGCTCTGCAGCTGCCCAGTCTGGAGATTTACCCCTACCTCCATCACCACGCGCCCTCGCCGTGCGGCCCCGCCACCATCCCACCTGTCAGCAGCATCCTGCCGGCTCTCTCCAGCTTCTTCTCCCGCAGCGCCCTCACAGCCAAGGCTTTCCTCCAGTCGCAGCCGGTCATCGACGCCTTCTCCCCGGCACAATGTACTGCTTACTCCTCTCCTCTGACCTCCAGCGTGGCCTACGCGTCCCCCGCGCTCTTCCACCCCGCGGCGTCTCCGCACTTCCTCAGTTTACACCAGGAGTATCAGAAATTACAGACTCAGCGTGGCACCGTGGACCTGGTCAAACACATCAACGGTGCCAACAACGAATAACCAGTAAACCGGACTCTGAACTCGTGTTTTCTCAGGTAACAGAGACATCTGAAGCAGAAGCTCACAGTTTCTCCAGCGTTGGGAATGTGCTTTTAAAGAATGTTGTAGATATGTTCAAAACTCTCCCTCCTTCTCACCTTTATGGCAAAAAAAATCTTTTAGCAGACGCCTTTTTTTCATTTTGATCATGACTTATCATCTTGTGTTTAAATATTTAAATGACGAGTTTCCTATACTTATTTTTTTTTTGGAAAGAAATAAAAGTGAATATTTAAACCTTGCGTTCAGTTGTATTTTGTACAGATCAATGTGGTAAAATAAAGCTCTTTATTTAGCTTGTGGATGATCTAGAAAACAGCAGATTTTAGGTTTAATGCTGCAGACACTCTTTGTTTTTGTGTTAACTTGCTTTAAATTCCAATTCCTGATTTCTGCGCTGATTTAATACTCGGCCCTAAATCATAATAATGACAATAAAACAACATGACCTTTATTAAATGTTGAGAAGTGTTGTGTTACTCCACAAACACGAAGAAACAGATAAAGAAACTGAATTAAAAACAATGGTGAAGAATAATTTGACGACTAAAATAAGCTGCAAGTCTCTTGGGCCTGCCTTCAGCTCCGCATAATATAATCAATAAAATGAAAATAAAAACAAAGATTACACTCGTGAAAATTATATGTTTGTCACAGTTTAGTTTAGACAGGAATTATCAACGTCTGACATGATCTGTGATTTATTTATTATATTGAAACAATAAAAGAAAAACGCAAAAACAGCTTGTAAAATAAATTAATTCACGCTTTAAAAAATGACGGGAAAAGCAACACGAGGCACCATGTTGGATGAGTCAAGGTCAAAGTCACCAAACACTTATTATTATTATATATTAATGCACAGGCCCATCAGGTGTGTGTGTGTGTGTGTCTGTGTGTGTCTGTGTGTGTCGTGTTCATGGATGTAACGCTGAAAATATACATGCCTATAATTGCCTTATTTTGCAGGGCCACACACACACACTCTCTCTCTCGTCCGCCTGTTCCCGCGAGAAAATCTGTCCAACACATTTTCATGTCAAATAAATTCTCATCTGTTCAATCGTGAAGCCGCTTTCTGCTCCTCCACCTCCCAAATGTTCCCACAAAGGAGCCTTTTTAGTGTATCACTTATTATTATTTTTATTATTATTATAAACCCCCCCCCAATTTTTTTGTTTTGTTGTCTTATTTTAAAAAAATCCTAAAATTCCTATTTGAGCAATAAATTATGAATTTTAAAGACGTAACTTCCTAATTTAAAGAATAAATAAATATATAATATAATATAAATAAATATTTAACTACCTGAAAGAGGTTTTATGTTATGTTATGAGCTGATGCATAAATTCAATTTATTCTCTTTTCAAGAAACAATCCAACAGTTCAGTTTAATCATAATAAAAAAAGTTTATATTTGTTGCTTAGAAATTGTCAATACTCACTGGAAGTAAGATTTTACAGAGAAATCCAAACAGTGTGACTTATGACTGGTTATTCTTTGCTTCTTTTTCCATCTACAGGCTGGTGTGTAAATGTTCTGGTGAATCAAACTCAGCATGATTCAATCAAACCTGTAATCTATAACCTAAACCGAAAACAAATAAATTAATCTTCTTTTGTTTGAGCGTGATTAAACCTGCAGATCCACGCTGGATTAATCAGTAAATATATATGTGATTAATAAATCTATCCAAAAACTTTCCGCCCTTTTCTCCGTGCCACTAATTCAGATTATCTGATTTATTTTCCCTTTCTTTTTCATTTAACTCGACGCAGCGCTGCTTTACAGCGGGGATGACAGTAGTAAAATAATTCTAGGTTTCAGAGCATGGAAGTATTTATTTAATTCTATTCTGAGTCTGGTTTAGATGGATTACCATGCTGAAGCTCTTGGACGGGGCTGATGGATCACACCACACGCTTAGTCCTTTAGCAGACTTTGGCACCCAGTGAGGGGCTGAAACAAATAAAAAGATTGTTACCTGATGGCGAGCTGTTGAGCTGCCCACTCCTGAGAGAAGAGCACGCTTTCTCACTGATGCTCCCTTTTCTCTCTCGATGATTCTCCCTTCTCTTTGCTCCATTCAGGAAAATCTCACAGATGCGCCCATTTTTGATTCTAACATTTAATTCAATCTGTTTTGAGGTTTTCTCTTTTTTTGTAACAACCAAATGTCTAATATTTGTACTACTAATCTTAAACAGTGCGGCAAGAGCTGTGGTTAAACTGATCCGACACGAGATTCATATCATGCACCACAGAACTTCTGCTATTAGAACTTATCTGATTGGAAAGCAGCTGAGCACAATTGTTTCTCTCAGTTTCAGGGCTTCACTTGTGGTGATTTAGATACAAAGATGCAGCACAGAGAGGTTGTAAGTCATGAAAAGTGGGTACAACAGAGAGTCTTGTATGTGCCTGTGTGTGATCTGACAGGCAGTAAGTCATCATGCACATAAACAGGATGTTTCACTTCAGTGCAGCTTAATATGGTTGAACATCACGGTCAGATATGAGTAAGATGTTAATAATCCTTAAAAGGCAAATCTTTGTCATTATAATGAGCTTGTTCTCCCGGTGGGGAGCCAAGAGAGGAGAAACTGAAGCAGACAAACACTGTCGCAACGACTGATTGGCAGCCAGGGAGGGGGAGTCAGGGTCATTTTTTTTGGGGGGGGGAGAGAAGCCTTTGCACCTGATAAAATAAGCAAGTCAGACACCCCAGGCTGATNGTGTGTGTGTGTGTGTGTGTGTGTGTGTGTGTGTGTGTGTTTAGCTGTGACTGCACATCAGTTTTCCATCCTGAAGGAGGTAAAAGTTGCCAGTACACTGCTTCAAGTCTTTTTACTTTCCTTTTTCCTTTGTGCGTCATTGAGTGCGACATGGTTTATTAAATCCTCACTTGTATTACGAGTAAATGCTTCTTTATTTATGATTAGCAGCAAGATTTTCCTGTTTTCAACCATATTTTTTTTCCAATATATCGCCTCCAAGTTCAAATCTAATGTAATCTGCAAAGTCACTCAGAATTTAACGCAAGGACAATTGTTTTAAATTGAATATGTCACCACAGAAAACTTTACTCAGTGTCATATTAAGGTGATTCATCACACAAGTGGACATGATGAATGGACATTTATGTGACAACCTGTCAATGGTGCATGCCATGTTGCACCACTGCTGTGTTTCTGCTCAGTTCCACGTGGATTATCAGTTCTGAGTTATCACGAATCATAACCTCCCTCTGATGTGGAGGTCGTTTCTCTGGGAAAAGTGAGTCGATTCAGCCAGAGCTCCATTCATGCCTAACAGTGCCGCTGTACCATGCTTTTCATTCTCCACTTACCGACGCCAAGCCAAACAAGCAAGATAAACTCATTCGCAGAGCACCCCGCCTCGCTGCCTTCGCTCCTTCTGCTTCCACAGCAAAGTCCAAGTGGGGAGAGTGGTGCATTCTGGGATAACCCCTGCAAGTTCAGTCAGGACAGGAAAACCAACGCGCCTGTGTTGTTGCAGAGAGTTTGAAATGCATAATTTGGAATAAATTCCATTCAAATATTTTCCCTGTCTTATAGCCTGCTGTTTTTTATTTATATGAGTTTCGAGGCTGCCTACACACTAAAAATCTCGGGGTCAATACATACATACATATTACTGTGTGTACTCGTGTAGTGTAACCCATGTGTGCTGGGTTAACTTTACATATGGATAGAAAACAACGGGTTGACCCAGTGTTGGTGTTATTTTTATATTATGTTATCAGAATCAAATAACCTCTTGTCTTGGGTGAATTTCTACCCATGGGTACTGGGTCAGTTTTTAACACAGGTCAAAATTTGTGTCAATACAGCACCAGTGTTAGTGCACATGTAAAATCACTGGGTGAAAAAGTGACCAAGTGTGGGTCAATAGACACAATACTGGGTTAGCCAGTTCCAATGGGTAAAAAAAAACACCCAACAGATGGATTGTTTTGATCCTTAATGTACAAAAAGAACACCAACACTAAGTCAAACCATTCATTACTGGGTCAAGTTAACCCAGATCTGTGCTGGTGCTATATTGAGTGGGTCAATTTTTAACCCAGTGATTTTTAGTTATTACTGTTGTTATTTACCCAAATTAAAATATGGTTGCAAACTGTTATAATCTTTAGCTTTTTAAACTTAAATGTCACTATCTGTCACTGATTGTTAATAATATGTGTATCCTTTGCAGTTTTGAATGTCATATGTACACATATATGTATCATTTTGTACAACGAGTTTTAAGATAAAATTTGAGCTTCTTGTGTTTGACACTGGGTCAAAATAACCCAACAGTAATATAAAAAATAATACAAACACCGGGTGAAAACAACCCATTGGTGCTGTGTAAAGTTAACCCTGTATTGTTGTGTGTAACTGAACACCTGATTGGCGGAGACTGATTTGTGTTTGCTTTAGTATTTCAGGAGGGTGATTTGTGCAGCTATAGAATCAGAGTTGGGTGAATATAAAGGTGTAGGTGTTGTGGTTTTTCAGTTATCATTAGTAAATCTCGCACCTTTCTGCTGAGGCAGATCACAGCTGAGGTTTTCTCTCCTCTCACTTTAATGGCTGACTTCCACAAGCCTCACTCGCTCCTTGGCGTTTGCTTTTCCTGGCAGGGCCAGTCCCCGCTGCCCTGCTTCGGGGAGTTATTCAATTATAAATCTTCCACCCTTTTTTTTGCTGCACCCCCCTTCCCCTCTCTCTCTCTCTCTCTGCTTTCTCTCTCTCACCGGTCTATGTGTTACCCTGCCAAGCCCAGTAAAACACGCTGCTCCGTTGGTGCACCCCTCTCCAGTCTCGTGCCCAAGAATTTATTATGCTCAGGGTGGTGAAGCGGAGTGCGGTGTGTTTTTGGAAAAGGGACCCCCCCTCAAGCCTCAGTGCCAACAGATGACAGTGACATATAGCAGGAAAGCCACCCAGAAGGAGAATGATCTCACACCTCAGCCACGCGCTCAGAGGGAGTGGGAGAAAATAGAGAGAGAGGGGAGAGATCTGCAGCTGGGGGCAGAGGGGACAATAAAATCGAGATGAAAAGAGGCAAGGATGGAGAAATGAAAAGGTAGAAAGAAAAAGAACAAACACCGGCAACTGAAAGCAAACAGCAAAAAGCAAGTATCTGATGATGCTGCTGCGAGGGAAGTGAACCAAAAATATGTCTGTGACTTCTTTAAATACTTTAGGTTACTAAACTTGAACATTGTGTTCTAATAATTTCCAAATAAACCAAACTATGTTAAATTTCTTAGATATTCTATTCTTACCCTCAGACCGTGGCTTGTTTCTGCCAGCCAACTTCTGGAGGAAATGCACGGTTCCATTAGGCATCTTAAAAAAATCCGCAGTTGCATTCAAGATTTTATGGCAGATAGATCCTCCTCTTTACGACATCTGTTTCTCAAAAAGCCTGTGAAGCAGGCAAGCACCCCTTTCCCCCTCTTGTTGCTCTTTATTTTCAGCCTTCCTGGTGCCCTACTGTTCCCCAGCTGGCGACCTCATGCCCTCGCCCTGCCCATGGAGCTTGGCACTACCTCGACATCCCCTCTCCAGGTTTTTGCGTACCACCATGTGCCAACATGGTCGACGGCGTGTGCTTTATATCCGCTGCAGGTAAAAGGCCTCCAACCACCAAGAGAAATGCTCGCCCTTTACAGGCCTCAGATCAAAGGCAGCGGGAGTGTGATGTCACCCACGGCAGCCCCGAAACCACTTATTGCACTAAATGAGAGCCATTAGCCATACAAACAAAGACTTAAAACTCTCTGTCATTTAATCAAAAGGGGAGCAGGAAACACAATTAACATCTGGGCCAAGATGTGTCAGAGAGGGGTCAGGCTATAACCGTGCAGGCTCTTATTACAGTCATACAGTCTGAGGCCTGGCGGTCGGTGTACGGCCTAATGAGAGTCAGTAACCCCAACCTGGCTGCAGCCCGCCCGCTCCGACTGATCTCTGAGGAAGACAAAGTGGTCTGCCTTCCACACCAGGCATCGTCATGAAGAGCAGGGGATGTTTGAAAACTAGCCAGTTAATAGCTGGAAACCTCCCTTTCTGCCTCGCCACTCTCTCTCTCCATTCACTCTCTACCTCTCTCTTTCTCTGTCTGCACTTTGTCTCTCCACCTCTCTCCACCATTACATTTGGTTTTCTCCCCTCAATAACGTCTGCAGTGGCATATTACAACTTGGAAATGGATTTTAAAAGGGAGTAGAGAAGGGTGCCAGAATGGGAAAAACATGGATTGGCTCAATGGAAGCAGATTAAGTGGGCATGCCAAACCTCACGCTTTGTAAGAAACAAGAAAAAGACCCTTTTTACATTAATGCGCAGAGTTAAGGACCAACCGCATAGTGGGGGGAAATCAAAAATCCCACCCTCTTCGAAAGAGGGAATGAATATTTCAGGCGGTGGATTGTCACCTCATACGAATCCTTTCCCCTTCGGTGTCACCAGAGTGAATAACGCTGGGTGCTGTGAGGCTGTCGGTGTCAGGGGACAGGCCTGCCTTTTTATCATTGCTGCAGGTCTCTGTGTGCTCAGGGAACTGTAAAGCCAATTCATAGGCCTGCAAACATCCTGTAACAGCAACATAAATCCACTAATTCAGGCCTTTGTGTTTGGTAATGGATGTTGTGCCATACTATGTAGATGTGATATGATAGGATTGATTGCTCTGAAGATCACTGAGGCTGCTTTCTAGCACCGCCCTGCCACCCAAACTGTCGGCCAACGAGCCGTTCATCCCATGTTGCCTCTGTTGGTGGTCCCTGGTGTAAGCTATATTTTCCCCTCACTTCTCTCTCTCTCTCTCTTTTTTTATAGCTAACACAAAATTGTTCCTAATTCGCTGCTGCTAGAGGGGGGTAATTTGCGGCTTTTGGCTGAGTGTCGCAAGCCCCAAATTTGAAAAAGCTGCTGAGTTGAAGGCGTTCTGTGAAAGGCGGTAGGAGCAACAGTGAGGAGAGAAGAGAGAGAGGGAGAGGGAGAGAGGGAAAGAGAAAGAGGGCCTAAATTCAATCAGTTGAAAAGGAAAAACAGCAAAAACATGATAAGCCTCAAAAGACAGAAGACAGCAATGCAATAATAACTGTAATGTAAGCCGTAGCCACCAATAATTATTTTAATGAAATGATGGCGATAATGTCTCCTTAAGTTAATATGATTTCTGTTCAGTCTATGAAAACAATCATGTTCTTATCAGACTATCTTGGCCAAAATAGCTCACACTTTTTGTGTTTTCGTCTGTCTTGTTGCCTCAAATTCTCTGAGTTAAACACTCTGACAGCTGACTGTCAGTTGCAAAAAAAATGCCATCTGTAAAAGAGAAAACAGCTGAATATTCCAAAAGGCCATTTAATGACAAGAAGTCGGGTGGTTTAGTAATTATCTCTCAGGTAGGACTCCAGTCAATGGAAGAAAAGGAAAGTCAATAGCCACAGTTCAAACAGGCTTACTAAAGGAGTGCCTCAAAGTTCTGTGCTTGGCCCACTTTTATTTTCTCTGTACTTAATAATTTATTTTTTAATAATTTAGGCTTTAATGTGCATCAGACTTGTGTAACTATGACTTCTGTATGGCGGATCTTCTCTCCACTTCATGCACTTTATAAACTACAGTCCGCCTTTAATATTTGGCAGTCTCAGCTCATTCAAGTCAAACCTGCGCTGATTGCTGAATGCAGATAAAACTAAGTTGATGTTGTTTTCTAATGCTAGGAGGAAGTACGTGGACATTGTGGACATTATCTGTCACAAATATCTAGGTATTTAGCTTAATGAGTGTCTTTTTTTTTAAAGGAAAAGTTTGACCATTTGCTTGCTTATTGAGAGTTAGATGAAAAGGTCGAAACGGCTCTTAATATCTGTATGCTAAATATGAAGTTACCACCAGCAGCCGACTAACTTAGCTTAGCATAAAAACTGGAAATAGAGGGAAACAGATAGCCGGGACTCTTTATTAAACTTCGGCTTGTGTGATGTGTTATTTAGTGTACTTCAGAGGTGCTGGTAGGTGAATTTTGTTACGACTGGACAAAGCCAGGCTCGCTGTTTCCCCTTGTTTCTAGTCTTCATGCTAAGCTAAGTTAGCCGGCTGCTGGCTGTAGCTTCATATTTACCACACAGACATGAAAGTGGTATCAATCTTCTCATCCAACTCTTGGCAAGAAATGGAGGCAGCTGTAACATCTGAAGACTACATGTTACGATTGAGAGTGTATGAAAACTAATTAGCAAGCTAGCAGAGAAGTCTAAACAGTTGGCTAAAATATGGTTGAAATAGGTCAAAGTAATGAATAAATGGTTGAAAAGTCCTGTTTCTGCTAACAGGGTTAAATAACATCTAGTTTGAAATTGTTTCAAATGAACATATTTGGAGCACGACGGGTGGTGTCGATTAAGGGGTATTTGAGTTCACTGCCAGATGAACTCAGATACCCCTGCGCTGTGGGGGTAAATCTGAAACAAAAGCTTGGGAAACACTGAAATAAAGGTTACATAAAATAAAAATTCAATATTGGTTTCAGTTATTCTGACCTGCTGTCCACATGATGCTCGAAAGATGAGCAAGCAGGAAGTAACTGAATATCTGCAGCGAGGCTGTCGGGTCTGATGATAGCTTTGTGCAGGAGAGCGTCTGGATCTCTCTTTACACCCAGAGCTCCACGTTCCGAAGGGGGGCTGAGAGATCCTCTGTGGCCTCGTCGACACAAGGGCCCTGAGAGGTGCTCATTCATTTTGATTAACAGGGCCTTCCTCACTCTCATCCCATCCTTGGTGGTTCACTCGCTCCTCGGGGGGAAAAGCCCACATGGATGTTTTTCTTTTTTTT
>NTHP01000013.1:2611703-2661755 GCA_003416845.1 Oplegnathus fasciatus
TTTATCCCACATGGTTTTTCGCTTCCACAACAGCACGTCATTACCCGAGTGTTTAAACACTTAAGAACAGTTTAAAAGGAGGGAGAGGAGGTGGCGGTAGAGAAGGAGGAGGAGTGAAAAAACACTCACGAGCAATGAACAGTTCTACATTAACTCTGCATCACTCAAGGGAGCTGTAAAGGCTGCCCCGTAAGCGAAATGAAGTCAATAAATAAATGTGGCTGTTGTCAGATGTCTGGAACAGCTTGAGAGGGTTTCAGCAACGGGGCAGCCCACCATGTTGAAATGAAGGGTGATAAGTTTGGGCGGCCCCGCAGAATTAGACGCTACAACTTGCTGAGTGCCATTGACTAATGAGGGCGGGTTTGCTGCATGATAAATTCAAAAAACGAGAGGAACGTTTGATCTGCACCAAACCACAGTTTGTTGAGAGTCACAATGCCTGCTCAGCTCCGGGTGGAGAGAACACCATCATAACACAGAGGAGGTTTATTATTTTATGCCAATCCCACATGAGCCGCCTCTGATAACGACGCTGCTCCCCCAGAGGCCTGCTTTCACAGCAGTCAATCAAAGCACAAGTGACAACAAACAGCAGAAAGAGACAGGAGCTGTCAATGGACCGAGCTCGCCTGCTATATTTCATGACTTCACTGGATAAAAATACTTCCCCAAACTCTGTTTGCTGAGATGCAACTACAGCTCTTCCTCTGCAGGTTAGCCCAACAGGAAGACCAGCAGAAAATACAACACATGAGGAAAAGCAGTAGCAGCTGGATGACTGTTTTTCCAAGTTAAAGCAATTGATCAGTGAGAGTCCAGAGAGTCCAGAGGAGGAGGGGGTGGGTGGGTGGGTGGGGGACATGGTTCAGAGGAAGCTGCAGGTGTGGGGAAGAGAAAACACAATCACATCTCAAGTCAAACAAACGCATCTCCGCTGATGGAGATGGATAGAGGGTCAGCATTCCAGTCCACGCTGGAGATCCCCACCACTTAGCCCCAGGTCCTCTCTCTCACTGCGTCTGCTGCTGCTGCTGCTGGGCCAAACATCTGGACACAGAGAGAGAGACAGAGAGAGAGAGAGAGAGGAAGTAAAAGGGGGGAGGGAAGGAGGGAAAGTTTTTGAGAGAGAGTGAGAAAGAAGGATGGACATGAGGGTGAAAAAGGAGGGATGAAGTGAGGTCAGGAGAAGAGGTGAAAGATGTTAAACGAACAGCCGTGTTTATCTTCGGGACTCCCGCGGAGGAGGGAGCCCACATAAGTGAGCTCGTGTCGGTGGGGGAAAGTTCACACCCTCCTTGTGACCGCTCTCTATTTCTCTTCATCTTCATTTGCTTCACCTCTTTCAACATTTTTCTAACGTCTTCAAGGCAGCTGAAGACGAGGCTGCGGTCTAATCCTGAAGCTAATACTTTAAAATCCTCCATCGACCTCCTCTCTCCTGCCATCCTTCAGAGAGCAGAAGCCTTAAACTAACTTTCTCTCTTATTTTTTTTTCTGCCTCCTTCTTTGTGTTTTCCCCAGGAGTCCTATAAAAGCCGGCTCTGCTCTTGTTTTCTCTACAAGTCAAGGGATGAGCTAGAGCTCATAAAGAGAAAACTCAGAGGGCACACTGAGGTCCTGGGCTCTGTAAAAAAGGCTGTGGCTGCAGCTCTGGTGGTGGTAGCAGCGGTGGAGAGGAATATAGAGTTATATACACACACACACTACACCTTGGGAGTATTTGATCCCTGTGAACACTGCGCGGCCTGGGGAGGACACGCTCTGTAAATTTCCCTCCCGTGTGCTGTGTTCTCTGTAACAGCAGCCCAAGCTTGTAAAAAGAAAAAAGAAAAACCACACACATGACAGGTGCCAAAGTCAGGAATGTGAAAAAAGTGAATGATGAAATATTGTTATGACGCTTGTTACTTCCCGGCCTTTTCAAGGGTTTTTCTTTTTTGGATGGCGTGTGTGCTTTCGCGTGTTGAAGTGTTTGAGTGTGTATTTTGGCATTTCTACATGCATTCATACAGTGTTGGAGGAAGTATTCAGAACCTTTACTTAAGTAAAAGTAGCAGTACTGCAATATAAAAATATTCCATTACAAGTATTATTAGCAAAATGTACATAATGTATCAAAGTAAAATACAATGCATAATAATTGTCACTATTTCATATTATCGCCTAATTTACTGTTGCAGTTGGTCAAAGTGGAGCTTATGTTGGGTATTTTAATTCAGTGGTTCCCAACCTTTTTTGTACGATGTTCCTCAACTACCCCTTCATCAACACCACCAATCATCTGCCTAATGTATTCATTTGAATCGATTTATAACTAGATGTTATTTAACACTATTAATCTTTAAGTGGATATTACTGCAGTATATTTTTTCATACAACTGAACTGTCAGTGTTTAAGTTGGTTTGGTCAAGTTTGCATTTGTACTACTAGTGGCAGAAGGTAAATGTTTCAACCACTGCTTTTACTCTTTTAGCTACACTACTTAGCTTTTTCACCATTTACCCATTACGTTTAGCTATTTCAACAATGTATCTAATGCTATTAGCCAGCTAACTATTTCAATCATTTATCTATTATGTTTAGCTAACTATCGAAAGTATTTATCCATTACTTTTAGCTATTTCAACAATTTATCCAATACTATTAACTGGCTAACTACAGGGGGACAAATTAAAGGAAAAATCTGAATAAAAGAGTGGAGAAACATATCAAATGCAGATGCTTCCATATAGATGAGAAGCATTTTCCTGGCATGGTTTGGGTCTACTTGTCCCCTTAGGGGGAAGGGTCGATGCAAATCGCTAGGAAGTTATTCTGAATGATCACCTTTGTAATTAAATGAAACATTTCTATCCTGATGGGAGTGGTCTCTTCCAGGGGGACCATGCTTGCATCCACAGGGCAGGAGGGGTCACTGAATGGTTTGATGAGTATGAAAATGATGTGAATCATATCCTATGGCCTTCACAGTCACCAGATCTCAACCCAATTGAACACCTATGGGAGATTTTGGACCGACGTGTTAAGACAGCGCTCTCCACCACCATCATCAAAACACCAAATGNTCTTTTGGAAGAATGGTGTTCATCCCTCCAGTAGAGTTCAGAGACTTGTAGAATCAATGCCAAGAATCACTGAAGCTGTTCTGGCAGCACATGGTGGCCCAACACCTTACTAAGACACTTTATGTTGGTTTTTCCTTTAATTTGTCACCCGTCTTATTTCAACCATTTATTTATTACTTTAAGCTAACTGTTTAAACTTTTCTGCTAGCTTGCTAATTGTTTTCATGCACTCTCAATCACAACACGTAGTGTTCAGATTTTTTTCGGAATTTCTAATTTTTCAAATTAGTTGAGCTACTCTACAATCTTTCCACGTATCCCCTGGCAACTGCAGAAGTACCTCCTGGGGCACAAGTAACCCTGGTTTTATGTATGCATCATATTATATAATCTTATCATGTGTTCTGTATGTGCAATCTTAATCTAAAGCTGTCAAATAAATGTTTAAATAAATGTTTTAAAAAGTACAATATTTATTGTATAAAGTAGCATGAAATTGAAATACTCAAGTAAAGCACAAGTACCTCAGATTTGTATTCATCTGCAATACTTCAGTAGATATACTTAGTTACATTCCACCACTGCATGCATGCATATGTGTGTGTGTGTGTGTGTGTGTGTGTGTGTGTGTGTGTGCGTGTGTTTTTTTTTACTGCTGATGGCACAGTGGAGGATTTATTTGAACAGATGTGAACTCTCAGTGCCAGGGTGACCTCAGGTCCTACTTGGCTACACTGCAGCTGATCTCTCCGCCCTGGAAAAATAACACTCAGTTTAACAGACTGACCTGGGGAAGAAAACGGTCACAAATACACTGTGTAATAAGTCCGGGAATAAGGCTACATTTCCTCTCACAGAGTAATTGAATCTCAGTGTAACCTTATCAGTGCACGCCTTGCTGCAATGTGGAGCGTATGTGTCAGGTTGTGTCCTTGTCTACTGTGAAATATCTCAGTTACAGTAACCAGACTGTACAGTAAAACCAGAAGTTATATTCCTTTCAAAGGCAGATATGTGGCAATGGATTTATACTCTCATTGACTGAAATGGAGGGTTTTATACCAAATGCACTGCACATTAACAGCACCGAGCATGAGTTAGGGGAGTGCAGAGGTTGCCGACAAGAGCCATAAAGGAGTTGAATTTATGTGTCGGAGCGATACAGGCAGGAGGTCAGAGGCAGAGTGAAGTGTGGAGGGTCGACAAGGATGAAGAGACAGCAATGTTTGGAGAGAGGACAGGAGAGAGCGATGCTAATTTATACCCCGCTAATTGGAAACAGCAGAGTCCTGCACCTGAACCGCATTCTCGGCCCTGTGGCCAGCGCCGGGCCCGGGCAACGTGGGAGGGTGATGAGGGTCGGGGGATGGAGGGATAGGATGGAGGTTAGGGTCAGTGTCAATGGCAGCCTTGTTGTTTCTGTCCCTGCAGACGGGACAGAGTTCGGTGTGTGTGTATAAATGCGAGGTCTCTGGTGTAGATGTGCGTGTCTGAGCAGAATTAGTGTGTATGTTAGAGATTTTCTGGGGGTCATGTTGTTGTGACAGTCTCACGCACACACACACACACACCAGGCCGGGGCCAGAGTGAGGACCACCCTGCCTCAACAGAGAGAGAGAGAGAGGTGGGGGGGGGGATCAGCTTAATGTGGCGTGGTTTCAATCTGACACGATCTAACATACGACATGGCTGGACTTCAGCAGTCTTAGCTTCCTAGTTAAATAAATATGACAGCCTCCTCAGATAATTACCGTGCTGTGACCATGTTGAGTCATAGCATCCGTTAATTATTAGACGGGCCGTGTGAATACGTGGATTCATTTGTCAAATCCCTGCTGCTTGTGTGTTTCTGATGTCTGTAATATTTCAGTGAGTGATGGTGTATTCAGATGTTGGCTGTGACTGGGGTCTGGCGTCGTGCTACAAAATGAAGTAATCTTAGAATTTAGATTGAAAAAACATTGACGTTGCTTGATGTGCTTCATATATCAGCAGGATCTGTTTGCACAGCTAAGAAATGAGTCTTAGTGTTTGGGCCCATTTAGGCCAGTGGTTCCCGACAAGGCCTCAGGGGGTACCTCTGCAGTTGTCAGGGACTACGTGAAAAGATTGTGGAGTAGCTCAACTAATCTGAATAAAACTGAAATTACGTAAAAGAAATAATCATTTATATTGAGTCAGCTCCACCTGAACACTACATGGCGTGAGTATGTGAAAACTAGTTAGCGAGCCAGCAGTCTAAACAGTTAGCGAAGAGTAACGCATTAACGGTTATAGCAGTTAGCTAAAATCATAGACTGTATTTAAAGATGGACGACACGTCTCCACTTCCTCCCACTGTACAAAAATGAAGCCAAAATATCCCGGATACAGGCGCTGCCATCTTGCGCTGGTGACATCATTTGGAGCCATGGTCTGCGCAGTAGTGATCGGGGNACACACACACACACACACACACATCGATATTAAGGTGATTTAACTGCTTCATTACATACCAGTTTGCCATCCATGGATCTGACAACCAATATCTCTTCTCCATATGCCTGCTCACCAAAACTTCACTCTGAGTAGTTAATGTTAAATATATATATTGTATATACAGTATATCCTTTATATATTTTATTGTGTAAAGCACTACAAATGTTTGTATGAAAAGTACTATACAGCTGTGTGTCACGCCTCTTTTATACGTCACGGGCTCCGAAAACACTTCCGCAAGGGGTACACCTGTGCATCCTTGCTCATAGCTCCTCCAGCAAGCCTCCTCTCTCCTCGATCCTCTCTCCTCGAGATGCATTTTAGGTATTGAGACATCCTTCAAAATGGCGCGCTGAGATCGATTTCCGGGTCAAAGGCAGGAGGAGAGAGGAGACAAGGAGGCACAAAATAGAGAAATGATAATTAGACACAGATGGACAGCTGGTGACACTGGCGTCTGTCTGTCTGCCTGTCTCATGCCTGTAAAGATCTGTGTTTTCTAGCTTTCAGTTTGTCTCCGGTCTTCCAGGCAGCAGAGCCTGCTGCCAGAGCTGGCTGGGTAGGGAGCGCTCTGAGGAGGCCGGCACACCCAGATGTCAAAGTGAAAGGGCCTGAACTCACCATGTTTGGGCAACATGTGAAACGAGTGGATGGGAGACATGCAGGCCCCTTGCTTGTTGAGGTGTTGGACTCGTGTGACAAGGATGTCTTTCCTAAATTGAATAGTTTACTTCGAGTAATATTAATTAATCATCAGTGACGAGCTGCACCGTCGAGCGCCTGTTTTCAATGGTAACAGAATAAAATCGAGCAGCAGGGTATCGATACTCACTGGATGACTGAACAGCCTGTCACTGCTGTCAGTTGAGAGAGAGCTTACAGTAACGTTGACCTCTATCGAAATAATAGAATCGTTTAAGGCTTAATCCACGCCGTCTCCCCCTGTAAACTCAGGTACGTCCCAATGGGGTTTTTGTCTTAGCCTACTGAAGTTCTTGTTATTATTAATATAGCCCCGGCCTAATTATGAACAAAAGTCATTTATATAGGGCCTTCATAGACTAGTACCATACTACTCCAATTCAGTACTTTACTTTGTTGAATTATTATTTAATTTCGTCAGGCCTATTGGTTTGAAAGACTGGTTGCCGTTACACTTCTTAAATAGTCATTGATACAGGACCTACTTATTAATATAGGCTACAACTCAGATTCAGTCATACTGTCATATGTCTCTTGCATTGATTTTAATTCTTTATACGGCTGCACTGTCACTTTTGTTCCATAAATAACAATAATTGAATTGACTGCTCAATGACTTCAGATCACTCCAGTCACTGAGCAGCGGCAGCGGGTCTCTCTCTCTCTCTCTCTCTCTGTCTTTCTCTCTCTCTTCCGTGCACAGGCTATGCTCTCTCGACCTCACTCCAGGTGCTCTTCTAGGTTGTTGCCACATTGTTGCAGAAGCTTGCAGTTTATTTGTGATATTGTTGCAAGACGTTCAAACCTGGACTTGTAGGAAATAGTAATACCATAGACTGTATATAAAGATGGACGACACGTCTCCACTTCCTCCCACTGTACAAAAATGAAGCCAAAATATCCCGGATACAGGCGCTGCCATCTTGCGCTGGTGACATCATTTGGAGCCATGGTCTGCGCAGTAGTGATCGGGGGATGGAGCCGCAGTATCGAGGTCCCGCCCACACACCATGGCTGACTCAATTGCGAGCACAGATAATTAGTAACTGCGAGCTACCGATCACCTTTTTTCCACACAGCTAACAGTAGACTGCTTGTTGTCTTAGCCAGCTAGCTAATAACATTAACTTACTGATTAGCTTACAAAACACAAATTTAACTTACCAGATCCCTCAGGTCCCTCAGGTCGGTTAGTACAGTTTACTGCAGAACAACTCCTTTTGTTGGTTTGAAACAGACAATCATGGTTATGGAAAGTTAAAGTTAAAGTTGCATCTTCTCTCGATGTTCCTACTCTACATACAATTCCTGAGAAGAAGTCCGCAGGTGCCTCCGCCACTACTTCACTCAGAGCAGCTGTCAATCATGACGTCACAAATAACTAATTAAAACCAAACTCATCAGAAAAATTAGCACTTGAACAAACATCAGTGTGATAAGAACTACCTAAAATGACAGAATTTTATTTGACGTGTACTTTGATTTTTTATTTTGGCCCATGTCCCATCTGCTAACATGGAGGGGGCAGGATTTTTGACCTATACTGCAGCCAGCCACCAGGGGGCGATCAAGATGTTTTGGCTTCACTGTCATGTCGTCCATCTTTATATACAGTCTGCGGCTATAAGTAACGGATTAACTGTTTAACAGTAAACTAAAAGTAATGGATAATTGTTAGCTAACCGCAGTGGATAAATGATAACAAAGCTAAAGGTAGTGGATAAATGTTAAAAATAATTAAAAATAATAGAAGGCTTAAATAGTTAGCTAAAAGTAATAGATAGAATAGAATATAGTGGAAAAAGGTAAAAGGAGCCAATAAACGGTTGAAACAGCTAAAAGTAGGCCTAATGGATAAACGGTTGATGTAATTATAACTAACAGTAATGGATGAATGGTGACAAAGCCAAAAGTAGAAGATAAATGATTTAAATAATAAAAGAATAATTGCTAAAATGCTGAAATGGTTAGCTAAACATAATATATATAAAAATAGGCATATATAGTGGAAAAAGCTAAAAGGAGTCAGTAAATGGTTGACATAGCTAAAAGTAATGAATGAACAATTTAAATAGTGAGCTAAAAAACAGCTGGAATAATTAGCTAAAAGTAAATGATTGAAACATCCTGCTTCTGGCACTCCAAGTATGCAAACTTGACCAAGACCAACTTACAACCAACACTGAGTTGAACTGTATGAAAAAAAATCTTGTAACAATATCTGCTTTTATGTGTGAAGTAGTGTTAAGTAACATCCAGTTTAAAATGAAATGAACATATTTGGAACATGACTGGTGTTGTCGATAAAGGGGTACTTGAGTTCATCTCATAGGGCAGGGTAGAAAAAAAGGGTTGGGAACCACTGATTTAGGTCCTATTTTCCTACGACGGCTGTGTGTGCTATTGATAAAGAAAGCCATCAAGTCAGTGCTACGAGACGGGCTGTCAGCATTCACCCAAAGACAGCCTTCCCAAAATATGCAGGATACATAGCGCAAAGAACAGATAAATAGATATGTGCCCAAAAGCCAAATTCCTCAAAAAACAAAAGGGTGGACTTGGACATATGGGGAGCATATTGGTGGCAGAGTTCTGATCACACAAGTTTCTTCTGAGGAGAAGAGAATACAACAAGATTTAGATGTGGTAGGGGCTGTTTTGTTTCCCTTTAAAGGCGTGTCAGTTGTCTGCCCTGCTTGAGGATATTGGAGAGAAAAAACTCCTTTCTACTTCATCACTCCTAGTGATTGACATGTCGATAGTCTGCACACATGAATGAGTGTGTGTAAGCCATTTGCGAATTATAGCACCAAAACACGCACACAAAGTCCTACACACTCCACTGTAGTGGTTTGCAGACAGACATTTGTCCTATGATATTGCTTTTTCCACCTAGTATCTATTCTAAGGACCGGGCTCCGAGCGCACATCAAAGCCACCACAATCTGTCTGTTTCTCTCACGATTTGTCTCTCACACACTCCTTCTCTCTCTCTGGCCCACGCCTGTGCCCAAACCATGCACAAACTAAAACACATTTGTGTAAGAGTATGTTATGGGAGGGATTCAACATATTCTTTGATCACTGTTCATCTGACAGCAAATCCGCTCCAAAATAGTGTTCAGATACATTTGTGATTTATTTTTTGACATTGACGTCCTTGATTTTAACATACTCATCATATTTATTTTCCTTTGACAGATGTTTGAGTTTTAAAAATGATGAGATAACACCGGAGTCATTGCACGTAAAAAAAACCAACCCACTTTTTGACACCATCTTATCATTTCCACATTGATTCCACTGCCCTCTTTGGGGCAAAGTAAAGCCACTGCAGCTGCACATCTTCATCTTATTTCTCCTCCATCCTGCCTGTCATGTTTACTTGATGTTTCCCTCTCTCCTCTCTTCTGCAGGATGCACGGTTTCAAAGGGACCACAGAACAAATCAGAGGCCCATCCCTGTGCACCGATGGCCTGTCTCTCATTTCAGATGGAGATTGAAGGGCGAGTCTACCCCTTCGGGCATCAGTGGGGGATCAGGGGGCCTCAGTAGCACCCGCCGCCCTGGGGGCCTCTGTGCTTCCACTGCGTGGGAGCTGGACCGTGACACACACCAAACAGCGAGCCCACCGCAAGTGCCTCTGCCCCGCGATCTGCTGTCTGGTGCACGCAGTCGTTGGAAAAGCTCTGAACGCTTCGCCTGCATCCCTTGTTAGCTCAAGGTCGTGTGTGAGTGGAGTGTGTGTTTTGGGTTTGGCATCCTTTGAAAAGATATGACAATAACGGGCCCTTGAGCAGGAGTTATTATGTGTTTGGCTGAGAGTGGGAGCTCGTGTTGCCATGGTGGAAGTTGGACGCTTCCCAGTGTTGTTTTGAGGTGCTTTGGGTTTGTTAGTCATAGCTTACTGTAAAGTGTCTCCTAAGACGCTCCTATTTAGAGGTTGTTTTGTGCGCAGCGACTCTGAAGTGGTGTCACGGGTCAGCTCCTCTGGCTTTCCTGGCGAAGGATGTGCGGGGCTTGTGGATCTGTGAGAACAACAGGGCAACAGAAGATCAATTCCAGGTTGACGGCGCATACTGTATTTGTGCGAGACGTGGCTCCAATCTTCCTGCTTGTCTGTCTCCAGCTCTGCTCTTTCTAGGCCCCCATCAAGCTCCCTCGGCTTTCACATGACACGGCGATACCCATCAGAAGCTGCATGACAGCATATGGACCTGAGTGACATTTGATGCATGTGGCAGGAGTGAGTGCAGCTCCTCTTTGTGTCTCCCATTCATGTGGTGAGGGCAGGATTAAGACTTGATCCAATAGAGCAGAAGTGGAGAGGAACGAGCTCGGGTCAGATCTGCCTTGAATTAAGTCAGTGTTGCAGCAGGAATAATACAATCACCTCCCCCAAAACCCTGTAATACTACTGAAGGGTAACGTATGTGTGCACGCGTGCATTTGTTTGTGTGTGTGCGCCGAGCTTGGCCTGTGCCGAGCCTGCGACCAAACCACAGGCTGGTGTCCCTTACAGAGAAGAGGGGTCTCTGTTGACGGTTCAAACACGGCCCATGGCCCCAGCTTCAAAAGGCCCCCAATCATCGCACCCACTTACAGCCAACGGCGCATGTCACTTAATGTGGACCACACTATTCATCAATTATGGTGAAGCTCAGGGGCCATCCAACACCCGCTCCACAGCTCCACAAGTAGTGAGTTGTCTTCTGTTCTGACTGAAGCCCCCCCCCATGGTCCTCAAAGCCCATCTGTTGCAGGAGGTGTGGTGTGAGACCGCTAACTCCCCAGTGCTGTCACACAAACAGAACTCCGGCTTTCCCTTCTTCTTTCATGCCGCGTTATCTCACCACAACTCCTCATCCTCCCGTAAATTTGTCTTCCTGCAGCGTGCTTTAAGCTCCATAGTAGCTCACTTCTTCCCCTTCCTAATGTAGTTGCCATCCTCGTCCATCCACACCCCTCCACTCCCGTACACGTGCTTTGAAACATCCCACAGTAGGCTAATACACACGCCTGTTAGACACGTACGAGTCCACGACCTTACCCTACTCACTGTTTATCCGTACATTGGCAAGCGAACTGAGTCAAACTGGAACTCATTTAATGTCATCTGATTTTGACATGTCGCCATGGGGTATTAGTTAAGCCCAAATGCCTTTTTGGTATCCAAGTGACAGAACGTATGTTAAGGTTGTAAGAGTGAAAATAAATGACACAAATGTGGCGACC
Organism: Oplegnathus fasciatus; assembly: GCA_003416845.1. Classification (NCBI taxonomy): domain Eukaryota; kingdom Metazoa; phylum Chordata; class Actinopteri; order Centrarchiformes; family Oplegnathidae; genus Oplegnathus; species Oplegnathus fasciatus. Next base: position 2,623,189 of record NTHP01000013.1, read on the forward strand.
ATATTTAGAATTCTCTTTAAACAGACAGATGACGGCAGGGCGTGCAAACCTGAACCAGACCACACAACATTATCCAAGTCTCATTCCTCTCCTCCTCCTCCTCCTTCTTCTCCTTCTTCTTCTTCTTCCTCTTCTTCCTCTTCTTCTTCTTCTCTACGGTCTCTGTCCATGAGAGGACTTCCTCCATCACATCTGGACGGGGCTCAGGTCAGGCCGGCCCGCCGTGAGGGGATGAAAGGTGACTCTCATGCTGGCCGGTTCCACCCGGTGCACCTCCACTTGAGTCGTGCCTCTCCTATCCCCAAAAGCGGTTCAGCTGCTGGTACATGTGCAGCTGGTTCAGCGTGTGTGAGAGTGTGTCCATCGGAGCCCTAACCTCCGCAGCTGTGTGTGATTTTGAATTCATGTTATCTCTGGGCTTCTTTCCCGTTGCTGTATTTTTTCCCCTGTCTGTCCCGACACCTTGTTCCGTGTGGTGGAGACACGTTCTGGTCAGATTATGGATGTGAGCTGCTTTATGTCAACTGCAGTGCTTCAATATGTGAATTTTCACCTGTGACAAGGCAGATAGTACAGATGCCGTCTCTTTCAGTGTTGGAAATTTAGAAGAAAAGATACTCTCATGCCCGTTTTTTTTTTCCGAAGAATAAATACAGATATATCTGAGCAAGTTCATCTACAAATTCTTATTATTCTTATAATTCTTATTACATTATTTCTGCCAATTAATTTTTGGTGTTTTGTGGACATACTTTAAATTAGGGATTTCCAACCAGGGGTACCTGTACACCAGGGGTTACTTTAACAGTTGCCACAGGGTATGTAGAAAGTTTGTGGAGGAAAAATTCAAATTACGATTTGATTAAAAATATACATCCACATATTGAGTCAGTTGTAACATGTGAGCACCAAGGTTTACAGAAAACTAGTGAGCAAGCAAGCAGAGAAATCTAAACATGCAGTTAGCTTGAAGTAGTGGACAAATGGTGCAAACTCAACCAAACCAACCAAAACAATTACAGTTCAATTCTATAAAAAAATTACTGTAATATCCACTTTTATATAGTTAATAGTGGTAAATCACATCTAGTTTAAAATAAGTTCAAATGAACACATGACTGGTGGTGTTGATGAAGGGGTACTTGAGTTCATCTGACAAGGCTGTGGGGGTACATCTAAAAAAATAAGATTGGGAACCACTGATTTAAATTTTGCATCTCATATTCTGGCTCTCCAAGTGTAAAAAATGATAATACAAAACATTTGGCCCATTCCAAAATGGTATTTTGTGCACTACAGCAATAATTAACAATAATTAAATTAAATAAATTAACAAATACAAGTAAATGTACTATTGTTATATTTTGTTTTTCTATGACATTCTGGGCAATTTGTTGCACAGATCCATGTTGGACACACACAGACACACACACAGACATACACAAACGCACAGTCGGATGGGGCGAGCATTGCTTCATAAACAATTGCAGCCACACACGCTCACGCTAGGAAGGAACATGAAAACAGCACTAATGGGAAAAAGATGAGAGGGCTCACAGTGAGCACACCCAGAGAGAGAGGAGGAGAGAGCCGGCTGTCGGACACCGCTGTCTCAGCCCTGCTGGCACACACTAACAGCACTGGGAGCAGATAGAAAGATCGCTGCCTGAGGTCACGTAGTTAACAAAGTCCACTGGAATTACAGGGTTGAATATTCTACATTTGATGTATGGCATTTGTGTTAGCTTCATTTCTCTCTCGTAGGTCCTATTGTGCTGGTTTAATCTGTTACTTACATACAGTATATTCCTGCTATTACTGTATTTTTAACTTAACATATTGTTGCTGCCTTTTCACCAACATTTTTTTAAAATTTCAAAATAAAACAAATAATTTTGATATTCAATTTTCCAAATTAGGTTTCTGAAGTTTATTTTTTCATTTGAAATATAAGTCTAAAAACTTAAAAGTATCATGCACCACATCATTGTCCTTATTAAAATGAAAATATACTGTATATCTTTGTTCTTTTGTCAGGAGTTTTTAACTCTGCGAGTGTTTGTACTTCATCATTTTGGGGTTTTCTGTGTTTTGTGTCGTTCGCGGTGTAAGCTGATATTTGTCATCCAGTGCAGCTCTGCATTTTTAAACTCACGTCGTTATTATGTTCAGATTCATCAAACTGATTTAAACAATTAGTTTGAATGTTCAAATGTTAAATATTGAGTGTTCTCTGAGATGCTGAAGAAACACAAATATGTTCAAAACTAACTCTATTATTATCACTCGTACGGCAAACAATCTGGAGCCTGTAATGATAAAGTGATGTCCGTGTAAACCAGCAGCGAGAGGAAACGGCCCTGTGCTGTTAAGGAAAAAGTGTGTCATCTTGTTTATTTTCCTTTGGTTTGCTGTCTTTTCCAGCCCATAGGGCGCGATGATAACAAAAAAATATTGCGGCGTCCACGTCTCGCAGCAGACTGCCCCCCAATCCAACGAGGGACCACAAGGCCCTTAGAACAACATTTTTGCTCTGAGGGAGAGGAGCAGACGTTACAGCCTGTGTGTTAATGATGGCTCACTGGTGATTCCCTCACATGTTTGTTCAGATTTTGGCTTCGCTTGTACATACAGGCACAAATCAACTGTGCATCCCTTTTTTTCCCTCGATGATGTCTCATCCCCCAGATCTGATATTGGCCACCGCTGCCGACACTCTGACACAGAACTGGCCTTGGCTTGTGCTATTTTTGATCTCTGATACTTTTGTGTCCCATATCTTCCCGAAGAAACAAATTCCCCTCCAAAAAAATCTCATTAATTTTTCTCCATAATGCCAACTCTATCATTGCTCTCTCTCGGTCTTATCCGTGGTGTGTATCCACTAAGACTGAATAATATTTGGACAGGTGTTCTTTCATATACATTAACTTCAAGGGGTCCGGTGTGCTATTTCATTGCAGTTTCATGAAGAGAGAAAAAACCCCAACATATCCTGGCTGGTGGATTCTTAAGCCGGGACTGTACACTGTAGTCTATACTGTATGTGTAATCCCTAACAATAAAAAACTGTTTAGCACCAATTTTCCTTTACTTTTAAAACCTTCTTTTTTCCTGTTTCAGACAACTGCGGAGGCCACATCTGGAAGACAGATGTAGTCCCAAAGCTTATTCTCTGCCTTTGACTCTCACTCTCTCTCCTCTCCCTCGCATTCGCTGCTTCTCACCCACTCTCTCCCCACTCTCTCTTTCTCGCGTCTTTCCCTCCCTCCCCTCTTTTTGGGAAACATGAGAGCTGGGCTAATTCTCTCTTTCTCTCTCTCTCTCTCTCTCTCTCTTTCTCTCTCTCTCTCTCTCTCTCTCTCTCCCTCCCTCCCACCCCGGCCGGACCACCCACATTCGGAAACGCCTAGCTGTTCCTGAGGCAGAGCCGCCAGCAGTTAAGACAGAGGGAGAGCAACAAGAGGGAGAGAGATGTAAGGATGGGTTATGACTGACGGTTTTAGCAGAGTATCAATTACATCAATGTCAAAGCCATAACCTGCCATTGTGTGAGGAGGAGAGAGTCTGAGAGAGACGGCGGCTTTAGTGCTCAGCTGACTTTAAGCAGCATAAATCCTGGGCTCTTGTTTCTCGCACCACAGCTAACTTTATCCACTCCCTTCATTCTACAACACATTTGATGCTGCTCACGGAAACGTATCGCAAAAAATAAGCGCCCTTTGGCCTTTGGTAAAAGCAGGACATCCTTAAATGAGATAAAATTCTCCATAACTTGATCACACAAAAATGAGTTACTTCAGATTCAAAGATCTCAGAGAAATAACAGTGAAATGTACTCAAACAGCAGTTTTTATTTGCTTGGTAAGCAGTAAATAAGGATCTCTCAGTTCACCTCAAACATTTAAACTTCTCCAATATAAAGGTCAATGTCTCCACCGTGTGGATGTTTCTTAGTATTACCTCTTTACAAAAGTGTGTTTACCATCTGCTCTACCACGTTCTAAAAAGTCTAAAATTAGTTTAAAAGTTGATACTGATAACATTTTAATGGTTAATAAATAATAAATATTATTTCTTTATAGATCACTAATCCATGCATAAGGACAACTTTTGTGTTAACAAGTTGTGAAGAGTCTATTTGGCCGGTGTATATCCTCCTATAGTATGACACTTGTTTTTTAGTTTTTAGTTAAAGCTGCACTAATAAATATCTTTATATTAACAATGGACAAAATCACTACTTGTATATGAAAGGGCCGGCTCATATTGATGAACCCACAGAGAAGTATGTATATATTCTATGGAGCTTTTTAGTGTTTTTCAGCTCACTGTTTTGGTTTTCGGGCTCACAACTTTATTGTTTTGATTCACTCTCACCGCTCTCATAGCGTAATTTTCAGCCGCAACAAGCTCTCACTGTACACTGCCTGCTCAACACTGAGCAGCAGACAAAGTTAGCAACTAGCTGGTGAACATAGTGGAGTATTTAGCAGCTAAAGAGCCAGATATTTCCCTCAGGAGTTGGTACAGAAAATAGAGTTAAAAGCTGATTGAATGCTGGACTCACGTTAACCAGGTGGCCAGAAACATGACTCCAAATGAATGCTAATGTTGCTCCGGATCTGCTGGATATATAAATAGGCAACCCCTTACTACCAAATTTGTCATATCAAATTAAAAGGCTGTAATATGTCAGTGTTGCCTTTACACTGCTTGTTTCTGCTGCCCCCAAGTGGCCAAAGAAATCTGTTATTGCAGGTTTAACAACATTTGCATCTGCAGAGTTAATGGAGTACTGTAGTCGAAGAAGACTTCATTAATCATTTACATTTACAACTTGTTCGGTGACTAAGTTAAGCCATCCAGATGAATAACTATGCTAACTACTGTAAAAAGAAGTATACTAAAGAAGGATATACACCAGCCAAAGGGATTCTTCAAACTTGGCAACCCAAACATTGTTCTTATTAATGGGTTATTACTGATCTATGAAGCATGATTTATTAACCATTAATAAAGACATTAGATAATACAGTATGTCTTATTAGAGAGTGGTGCCCATTCTGAAATAGAAAATAAGTACTGGTGCTCAGTGGCCAAGCATAAATACTATTTTGACAGGTGCTAGCTGGTTAGCCGATAGCTCAGTAATACATTGGTGTGCTTAACACAGTGAAGTGACTTTAAGGTGCAACTTAATGCATAATACATTAATATGAGATTACCTCTCATTTAGTTTTCTGTGTTTTTCTTCTCCCCACTTCAGTAGCCACTGATCCCACAGTGGCCCCCATCATACCTCCAAACGGCCCTCCCACAAACAGGCCGACCAGCGCTCCCAGCAGGGCCTCCCTTCTCACCAGTTTGGGCAGCCAACTCATCCAGCCTGTCAGCTTCTCCCACAAGCCCCAGAGAAAAGAGGGAGCAGGGGAGGAAGGTGAGACACTGGCACAGGGGAAAATACTATCCACATCCACATTCAAGTCACCAATGCTCCTCTCTGCCTCTTCCCGGGCTGCTTCCATTTCTTCTTCAGTCACGTCTTCCTCAGGTGGTGAGTCGGTGGGAGGCACCTGGTCGCTGAGCTCCTTTTCTCTCCTCTGTCTCACTATGTCTTCCTGCCTCTCCCTCACTCTTTCCTCAGCCTCCTGGTACAGAGGGCAGCTGAAGTGTTGTATCCCACCATCCCCCACTGCCTGCTCAACCTTCTCCAGCAACTCCTCGACAGCTTTCCCCTCCTCTGGTTCTCCGCCGCGGGTTTCCAGGGTGTGGTAGCGGTCACCACATCTTTCCACCAGCTCCTTGAGGTCTTTGCGCCATGTGACAAGGTATTCTTCCAGCTGCTCGTCCTCCTCCAGCTCCTCGGTGTGGGTGAAGAGTACGATGGTGTTATTACTCACTGCGGAGGGGCCAAACAGCTCCTCCAGGACATCCAGCGCTTTGGCCTCTTCATCAGCTGGCTGGTTCACAGGGACGCACAGCAGGAAGGTATGTGGTCCAGGGCTGGATAAGGCGATGAAGGAGGATATGTGTCTTCTTCTTTCCTTTGGGTCGCAGCATGAGCCGTACCAGGCTGGACTGGAGACTACAACCACCTGTCGAGAGGTGGCAGAAGCATACAAGCAAGGTTGAATACTGTTTTTTTTGCTTTTGAAGTATATTAATGCTACAAATTGATACGTTACTGTAACGAAATAGAACATAGGACTAGAAGGACTTTGTATAGATTATATCTAAGTGTAGTGGAGAAGTAGTATTTAAGACTGGAGGACAGGAATCTATAGAAAGTAGGAATGTTTGTGTATGTGTATCCATATGTGCATGCAGATGTATGCTGATGTGAGTATGTCTTATTTCTTGTTGTACTTTTTGTACTTTTGTATTTGTCTATAGAGCAAAATCAATAAAATATGCAAGTATAAGTATGTGTGTAATGGTATGCATATTATCACAGTAGGCCTGTTAACAAAATTAAAATTACATTATGTGACATTATGTTTTTTTATTGCTCTGTAATTGTAATCACCAGGTGAATTAGGTCCCAAACTGAGGTTTTATTCTTCCTCATTTATGTGGCGTGAGTTGCGCTTTGCATTCCTTTATTGATGTTATAATTCTTAAGACTTTCACCATATAACCCAATTTTTGATACTATTTATGGCTGTCCTTTATTCTGCTGTAGCCATTAAATGTGTTTACACTCATTAGTTACCTCCCTATAACATAGTTTGCATTGTCAGTGGCGGGGTCCACCATTCCCATTCTCGATTCAGATGGTCTGGACGTGCATGATTGCATGATTCACAGGAAATGACACGAAATTTGGACGTCAAGACACTGTGCACGTGCGCAGTGTCTTGACGTCCAAATTTCATTCAGTACGAGTGCTACAGAGGTCATTGCTCAAGAGAGATTCAAACCTAGCAAAAGCCAACACGTGTCACTGATAATAAGTCTCTAAATGTATTAATATGATGCTTTGCTGTTATACTTGATTTATTTTATGGCCTCTGATATATGTCTTCATTGCATTTAAAACACTCACCTTGCTTTACTGGCCTCATATTCTAAAATTCAATTTCACTTCAACTTTTAAAAAGATCCTTGCTCCCTTGAGATGTTGCAGTCTGGTGTTGTGTGTATTTTATGCCCACCTGCCTGCCTGCAGCCTCTCCTCTGTGTTTGCTGCACTGCTGGGTGACAGTACTATCTGTGCCCTGCTGACAGTCTTGCAGGCCCAGGATGGTGCAGATTGCTGATCTCTTTCCTGCCCCGGCCCGGCCCAGCACCACCAACCGCAGCTCTGCTCAACACGAGACACACAGCAGTGAATAACAACACAATAATGGTTTTCACGGTATGCTTTGTTTACATGTAAAACTGTGTGTATACTGAGTGTATAGTGAATGTGTATATGTTGTCTAGAGAGTACACAAGTTTTTCAAATGCACCGGTGGCATTTTATGACAATAAAATGACTTGAATTCTTACATCCTCCTTGTCATGGATGTAAAAGTGATAGATATGTTCTGTAGTTCACGTGCTGTTTGTATTGATAGTGATCAGCTGATATAAACGCTATCGTGTCATCTCATGTCAGTGGCAGCGCCCTTTGCAGCTGCCGTCAAACCGCACAAATACCGAAAACACACCATGGGGAGCCACGCCTGCTGACTTTTCTCCCAGTATGTCTCACAGAAACAGCTTCTGAAACACGTTTTAAAAACAATTATCCGGCTCACCTGATTGTGAAGCAGACGCCGACATTTCTGGTCCCGTTCACTGCCGTATTTAGTGTTGAATCAAGGATGAACGCACTTCCTAGTTCCTGCAGACTGACTCAGCCCTGCCTCTGATCCTGGACTCAACTTGACTGACTCCAGCAGAGGTGCACACAGCTCCATCTGTTGTGGTGGCTGATGCAGGGCTGCTCAAACCAGGGCCCGCGGCCCACCCGGGGTCCGAATGACTCATCGGTTTTCTTATCATGTCTGCCCACTGGTGTTTTGTCTGGATAAAAGGAGGCCAGAGTTATGTGCATTAAAACTTTATGGAATATTTTCATGCAGTGACTTATTTAATATGATGTCAATGGCTTAATACATACAGTCAGGCATTTTATTTTATTATTTACTTGTATTACCTAGCCAAACATAATTATATATATATATATATATATATATATATATATATATATATATATATATAAAAGTACTAATACCACACTGTGAAAATACTCCACTACAAGTAAAGGTCCTGCATTCAAAACCTTACTGAAGTAAAAGTATGTGAGTATTATCAGCAAAATGTACTTAAAGCACTTAAAGTAAAAGTACTCATAGTGCAGTAAAATGTTCCCTGTCAGTGTGTTACTATATCTGATGCTTCTGGATTAATATCACTGCTGCATTAATGTGTATGTTGCATTTTACTGCTGTAGATGTTTAAGGTTGAGCTTACTTTAACTACTTTATATACTGTTGGCTAGTTTAATCTACAGCAATGCATCATGGTCTATAAGATCACCATGTGTTTGTAGCATCGCTGTCCTGTGAGAACCATGTATCTCTAAAAGGTTTTCATGAGCTCAGAAAAAACAGCCTGTTTTCAGCTTGGTGACAATGCATTTTCCAGCTAATCCGAGGAAGGTTTAAATAGTTTATTTAGCTTAAGGAGGAGAATTTTCTCAATGCAACACTTCATCCTTCAGTTTATCATAAACATTCAAAATCAACACATCTGGAGATACGTGGTTTTCACTGGACAGGAAAGGGATGAAAAACTGTAATCTGAAAAGTAACTAAAGCTGTCAGACAAATGTAGTGGAGTAAAAAGATTTACCTCTGAGATGTGGTGGAGTAGAAGTATAAAGTAGCATAAAATGGAATTACTCGAGTAAAGTACAAGTTCCTCAAATTTGTACTTAAGTGCTGTACTTGAGCAAATGTACTTTGTTACATTTCACCACTGTTAGCACCAAACAAAGAGTACAGCTGAGGCTGATGGGAATGTCATTACAAAAGTTGCCCAGACATTTCACTAAAAAACAGAAATGTCAACCTCATGGTGGCGCTAGCAGGAAATGTAGAGATTCACCAAAGTCATTAGGATTCATCCTCTGGGGATCACGAATATCTGTACAAACTTTTGTGGCAATCCATCCAGAAGCTTGTTGAAATATTTCAGTCTGGACCAAAGTGTTGAACCGACCAATCAGCATTGCCATCCCTAAATCCAAAAGCAGAAACTGAATTTGGGAACAGATCATGTTTTAATGCTGCCTTTTCGTTAAACGTCTGACAGTGATTTGTTTGAACAGTTCTTGATTACAAGGTTGCACCTGAAGGTGTTTTTTCTATCACTTTTGAAATTCTACAGTACAGTCAAAATCTAAATGCTGTAAGCACAGTGAAATATCAAATGTATAAAACAGCAGGCATGACAGCACTTTGTACATGGTAAAAGAAAAACTAAGCAGGTGTCAAATATATTACGTTATGTTGATGATGACCAAAAGACAGCGCCTTAAATGTTCCTGTACATTTCCATAAAAAAAATCAAATATGTAGACATAACAGTCAACCTGCTCATACAACAGTCAAACCCACTTCACAGCGAAACAAATGCACACATACATTCAGCAAAGTACATACAAGCGCACACCCATTCATACAACAGCTCACTGTACAGTAACAGTAAAACTAAGCTGACATGCCAGGAAAGATTAACGTGTTCAGTAAAATGTTTCATTTAAAAATATAACAATTAGAAAATTAAGAGAACAGGGTTTTTAAAAAAATACTTTAAAAACATGTTGACACTAGAAATATCCAAGTTTTCAGATGCCAAGCAGTGGCTTAAATTAAAGTCCAAGGATCACTCCTGTGAAGGACCACTCCAATCAAACATGTTGACTTCTGATGCCAAGCCACTCCACATGGATTATCATCCTTCACTCACAGCCCGGGCATGATGTAGGCAATGTTGTCCAACGTGTTTGACTGACAGAAAGAGAGGAAGAGCTTTGTTAGATAGCTGTAATAAAGATGCACATGATCACTGCCGCGTGTATAACACCTTAATGTATATAAAACACCCACAGTAATCTAATTTAATACTCTACCAGGACGTTTCGAGGACATCCGTTTAACTGTGGTATCTGTGCTGTGAGACAGGTCAGCGGTCCCAGCGCGCACAAGATGGAGTCCAGAAGTACGGACAGACTCCCGGACACTGCCACCATCCCCTAACACAAGGAAACATCAGTCACATGACTCACTTATGTCACTGCATAGTATTGAAACATCTCAGTGTTACACTTCAAATAGAAAATGTGGTGCATATATTGTCAAAATAAAGCTTCTTGGCAAATTGGCCTGCAAGTAGAGTACGTGCACGCATGCATGTGGAAACTTACCTCTGTTTCCTGCAGCCGATGCCCAATCAGGGACAGGGACTCTCCCAGTAGCTGCAGGTGAGCTGCCGCATCAATGGGATCAACATCTGGGACACGTGCTGGGGATAAGGACATGGCGCCGGGCGCTCTGGTCGGTGACACCATCCCTGTTCCCGTTCCGACGACTTTTATGACAAAACACATTTGAAAGAGTAATGAGAACTGACGATGAAAGGACAAAGAGTTGAGAACAGATAAATCTTCTTTTTTAATCAGTTAAAAACTTTGATGTGCGAGTCAAAGATACCTTTGCTTTTGCTCTCACTGGCATTCTTGTGTTTGACTGTGGTGGCCTCGGCTTTGTTCTGTTTGTGTTGCAGATACTGAGCTTTCTGCCTCCAAACCTGCACAGGAGAACAAGCAGAAAACACCGGACGTTTAGTCCACCTCCACAACTGCAAGCGTCACAATATTGATTACAAATAAAGAAAAATCTTACTAATTTGTCTTTCTCGGGCATCGCCTTCCACACCTCAGCCAACTTTTTGCTCAGTTCACCAAAGACTGCAGATTAGACATCAAACATATTGGTTAAAACGTGTATTTCAGTGATACGTGAAAGGACAATCAGAGTCATTTTACTAGTTATACTGTATGTCATTATATTACCCACCTAGTCCTGGCTGTTCTGCATTTATGTTGACCCTGTACTCCTTACAAAACACCTGATATGCTGTTGTGTTCTTCTTCTTGGGCTAAGAGAGGACAAAGAGATGAACCAATGATGCAAGAAACACAGACGCACGATGAAAACAGCATTTAACAGTTTTTTGTACTGGTGTTAGTTTTCTCAAAAAAGGCAGCTGTTAGCTGGTTAGTAAAAAGTGTGTTTGCATAGTCAGCGATACAAAACCACAGACAGATGTTGGTCTCATGTGTTATAGAACCCTTAAAGCAGTAAAGGAGGTTCAGTTTGACTGTTGTGCAACTTTAAATACCAACCCTGCAAGAAATATGACTGAACAGTATCTTACCTTATCTTTTTCCTTCTCATGCTTTTCCCGATCTTTCTCCTCTTTCTTCTTCTTCTTCTCTGTCATTCCATCATTGCCTTGATGGTGGTGTGGAGGGACGGGCGTGCCCATGGCATACATTGGACCAACAGCGCTGTGAGTGACAGTGGGATGGGAGTGGCTGTGGCTCCTCGATGAGTCTGAAGAATGTTACGCAAAGAAGTATTGTACTGACACATTCAGCTGATAGTTAACCTATTTTTAAAACTGGTAACCCAAATGCTGACACAAAACAGACATGGACTGTTTTTAGTTTCATCTTTTACAACTACTGCGAGTCTCTTACACGTCATGGTATGCACATTATTGAATTCAGCTGGTCTAAGCAAAAGCAGAGTGACATTAACTTGAAAATCCAAAACAGAAATGCCTAATAAAATACTGTTTTTCAACAACACGGTGCACATTGGTAATTTTTTTTGCATTTTTTAACATTTGGTGTTGCCAGTATTTCTTACATACTTAATTAAAAATGAGTACCATAAACAAACACCACAGCAAAAGAAAGACAGGAACAACTACGACATATTTGTTACACATTTAACAAATTGTAAACTCGCCTCCTAATCCTTTGCTGTGCTTCTTGTCCTTCCCACTTTTATCCTTGTCCCTGTCCTTTTCTTTGTCCTTTTTCTTCTTGCTTTTTTTGCTCTTCTTCTTCTTTTTTGACAGGTGTGTGTATGAATCATCTATAACCAGTTCACCAGCCTCCAGTTCAGCACCAGACGAAGAGCTATCTTCTCCCATGCCACCTCCATAATGACCTGTATGACAGAGAACACCACAATGAACATTAATAAACAAAACAAAACAAAACATGGGGGTCTGAATAATTTAAGGTGGTATGGTACATCAGGACTGCAGGAATATAATTCCAGCCTTACTAAGAGAAATATATATATATATAATCTTACCTTCCACCTCCACTTCTTTCCCCACTACAGGCAGTGGATCTCGACTCTGCTGTAGTTTCTTCTTGGGCGACTTTGAGGGCTGCGTCCTGTCTCTATCCTTCTCTTTCTTTACGCCTCCTTTGGATGAGTGGGGCGTGAACGGGAAGGTCTCTCCTTCCTCTTTTTCTGGCGACATGATGAGCTTCATCTTCAGCCCGTCAGCCTCACGTAACGTCAAGGGCTCCTCTTTGGGAGCTCCGCCGTGGAATAGGGACGACTTTGAGGAAGAGGAGGAGTGCTTCTTGGAGGAGGATGATGACGACGACACAGGACGGGAGTGAGAGAGGGAGTGGCTCCCTTTGCTTCCGCTGCCACTGCTGCTCTCACGTTTGCGGTCCTTGGAGGAGTGCGAGGAGAAGGAGGGGTAGGAGGGTTTCTTGTGCAAGTGGGGGCTGGGGTCCGAACCTGTGGCCAGTGGGGAGGTGATAGCCTGCAGGAGGCCCATCGCTGTATCTGTCGGGTGGGAGGATGAGGGGGACGAGAGAGGAGGGGAGCGGTCTGCAGACTTGTGCTTTTTCTTGTGTGGAGGTGGACCTGAACCATCGTGGTCTGATACAGAGACAATAAAGACAGAAGGAAAAAGTAAACACAGTTGCAGAGTCATTTTTTGTGACATTAAATGATTATTACAACATATCTCACCTCTGTAATAGTAGTCATCACTATGTTTCTTCTTCTTTTTGTGCGAGTCCCCTCCAAGCATGAAAAGTTCTGAATCCTGATTTGGAATGACACAATTGCTTTACATTTACCAATTCACACACAGACAGGCTCAAAATATTAAAATGTGCAATAACACCATAACCATTAAAAGCATTCTGTGATAATAAATCATGAGGTCAAGTTATTGCAGACAGATAATTTACCTTAGGACGTTTCTTGGAAGACTTTCGGACCTGAGCAGCAATCTCCTCTTCCTCCCTGAGCAGATCCTTGTATGACCTCCTCTTCTCTCTCTGGCTACGACCAGCTACAAGGCCCCTGTCTCCTTCCATCCCCACATCTAGAATAAATGAAATGAGTGTTATAAGCCTTACCTTATGAGTACAAAACTGATAAAATTGAGAATATCTAACGTAGCCTATATGATTGGTCTCGTTTCAAATTCAAATTCAAATGAGCTTTATTGGCATGACAGATCAGAAATCTATATTGCCAAAGCAGTACAGAAAATGATTAACATTAACTGATGATTACAATATAATAAAGTCAAAGTAATTAAATGACAATAACATGGGCGGCTGTAATACTTTTACAGATGTAATCACTAAGAAACATTTACTACAGAGCTTGTTTCTCTTAGTGTATGACAACAGTCAACATGTTTTGCAGCTAATACTGTACACTGACTTTTCTCTGCACATAGATAGGGCAGTTTCTGAGGATATGACAGCCTGTTTCTATGGCCAGGCTGTGTCCACTCAGTCTGTACATTGTTTTCCTTACTTTTCTATCAGTCACGGTGGTCAGATACTATGTACTCTCTGTTTACATCTCTTGAAATGTTCTCCCTTCATTGAGCAAACTAGCACTCAAATCAGTCAGCAGATTGTTGTGTTGCAAAAAGTGCATATGTTTACAGGCAGACATTACCCATTCCTCCTTTACTCTTGATCTCCTCAAAAGCCATGGCTCCTCCTTAGTCCACAAGTTTACTTGTCACAGTATGTCACTGACAACATAAGACAGGATACTGACCTGTGTGGTGAACACCATGAAAAAAAAAGAAAAGGAAGTTATTGATATTGAATATAGAAGATCTCTTATGGACAAAAACGGATGAGAGCAGTTACACAATGACAAAGTGGAAAACTCATTTCTTGTAATGTTACCTAGACATCAACAAAGGTAATTACACCTAAATAGGTACCTGGTTGCTACACCTACTCCTGCTTAGTCCAAGCACACAGCAGCGGCAGGTACCCTGGACATAACGCTACTCAAAAGTGGAGAAGTGCTCCATGATTGGCTGCTACTTGAGGAAAAATACAATTTGCGTTATATTACAGTAATGATATGGTCTGTCAACTACAACAGAGTACAAAAAGATGATAACTAAAGAAATTCCCGCCTACTTTCATAAAGATACACAAACACACCCCCTCTCCATTTACTTTGACTCCCTAGCTTCCCAACATTTCAAGCGCTCGAATCCGCCTCGCCGAGCGTGGCCTCAGCTTGCCGGTGAAAGCGGCTGAGGAAAGCCCGAGGCTCTCAACATCAGCTAGGCCGCGGTCGCCTGAAGTGCACGAAACACTGTGGCGGACATGCATTCAACTCTGCTCATGTCTTCATCTCCTCTGGGGTGGTAGCGTGTGTCTTTTATAAACACCAGGAGGAAAGGAAAGAATGTGTTTATTAAATATTACTACCTCTATGGGGTCTCCAATTTACGCGGGTCCGGTCGCCATCTTTTATTATCGGCGAAACAACAATACGTGTCCGTGTAGGGGAGGGGCTTCGATAATGCAGCCAATCAGCGTGGAGGAAAAGTAGCCATATTAGCAATACATTCGCTAAAGCTCTGATACAAGGTGGCCTCCTATCCAAAATTACAACTACAAAAGGCCCTCTCATTTAATATGTTGATATTAATATTAAATATACACTTAGTGGCCACTTTGTTAGGTACACCTGTACAATCTAATGCAATTCAATACCTTTATCTCACCTTTATGTAATTTATACTGTTCAGTTTTTGTTGACTTTGTCTGAAATGTGTAAATTTAATTATATGTTTTAGCATTGAGGTCACAGTTAAAGGTGGTGTTGTACTGGACTGCATTATATTCAGAGTTGTTTCTAATATTCTGACCCCTTCATGTTTGGGAGGACAAAAAATTAGAAACACCTCTCAGTATAATGTAGTCCAGTACAACACCACCTTTAACTGTGACCCCAATGCTACAACATGTAATTTACACATTTCAGACAAAGTCAACAAAAACTGAATGTTATAAACTTCAAAAAAGTAGAATTTATAGCAGAGCTGTTGTATTGAATTGCATTAGATTGTGCAGGTGTACCTAATAAAATGGCCACTGAGTGTATATTAAATGTATTTATTTATGGTTTATTTGATAGGGACAGATACAGTATACAAACTGAAAACAGCTATCTGATGCAAGTATCATAGTGTTTATAGCGCATGCTAGTTTGCAAAACCCGTCCCTAAAAGGGCTTTTATGATACTAAGAGATTAGAGCAGGTAAAAAGAAAATAAGCAGAATACAGTAACAAATTGCAACAGAAACCCAGCTAGATAGACCATTATTTATCACATTGTATAAAAGACAAAATTTCACAAACATAGCCAAACATATTGATTTATTGATTCACACAAATCAATTTCCAACAACACCCAAATAATTTGTTTTTATAAAGTACACTTCACATACACACATATACCATGCAATACAAGAGAAAAGGCAACGAGATACTGGTGACGCTGTCGATAAGACAACCCAAAGTACAACAGTGAAAACCGTTTAATCATTTCATGAGAAACATGACTCATAATAATCACAGAACTTAGCTAATAATGGCAGGCAAAAAGAGAAACATGTCAGCACACACCACACACTCTCTCTCTCTCTCTCTCTCACACACACACAATAGAAAGCCGAGGTCCCTTTGCACTTCGGGGTTAGCTTCTGTTCCACTAGCTTCCTGTTCTCAGTGTATTTTTTGTATTTTTCCCGAGGGGGGGGTTCTTTTATCCTTTTTTCTGAAAAGCAAATGTGTGATACTCTTTTTCTGCCCTTAAGCTAAATGGATATCTACTACACCACAGCATTAGGCATTAAAATTTGAGTATCTTCTCATTTTAACCAAGATAACAATATTTTTGTTAGCACTGTTAGCATATTGTTGTTGTTAGCATTGTCTTAGCCACAGGCACGCTATCAAAACCTCAGAGGTCTGGCCTGTAAATGCATCAAGGGGTTCAAATGTTACTGCCCAGTACTGCAGTGCTATGGATAAGTGTTTAGTTTGGAATATGGACAGAAAACCTCAGCATTTGCTTCAAGGCCAATGGAGCAGAGGCTTGTTTGAAAAGGAGCAGGACTTCAGCTCTCTATACACTTTAGCTTCTACCTATCCCCCAAATTCTGTTTCTGTAGACTGAGTGATGTAAAACTGGCCAATAAATCGGTCACCTCATCCACCTGAAAAAAAGCAAACATACATACAACCATGTATTAGTTGGTGAAAGTAAATGCATAATAAATAATCAATACATGCAAATCTAAAAAAAACACACACATTTATGTTTAGTTACACGATAAATCTTTGGTTTGTCAATGAGTACGTAGGTCTAACCTGCTCTTTGGTGCGTGTGTGCTGCAGCTGTGTTGAAATGTGCTCCAGCCTCTCTTTAGCTTCACTCTGGCCCATTAAGTTCAGGTATTCCCTCAGCATTTGAATAATCTGCAAGGGAAAGTCAGACATAAAGAATCTTCAGCAATACTACCTACCTAAACATTAAGAATGCAGACGCAGCTGCTGAAACAGTCAGGATCTATCCAAAGCCCCAAGTCTTGATTCACTTAGCCAGACAAGTTAATGCATTCTCTACCTGTGTGACTTCCCCTCTCAGGGTCTCTAAGCTGCGTGAGTCTCCCTCCTGCAGAATATTAAGCTTGGAGCGTGCTAGATGCAGAGGGGTCCTGCCGGCTCGGTCGAGGGCATCCACACGGGCTCCTTAACAGAGACAACAAGGACACAAATCTCTCAGTTACACATGCTTATCAAATATCAATGAATTCTCAATTCTAACTGATCAATAATCATACTCTCTGATCAAAGTATCAGTGTTGTTATAGATCTAGCAACAGCACTAAAATTTGTTGAGATATCGTTAATTCGGCACAACCGCATTGCCATGGTTACTTTTTGAAAGTTTAACATACAGGCTAGCTACAGACACTTATGTGGTTACAGTCCTACACTTGGACTACATTTTAATAAAATGTTGTAAATTACTTTAATTTGATGTTATTTTAAATGAGCTTCTGTTTGTTGTAATAACTACAAATGTGAGAAATGTACAGGAAACTGGGAATTATTGAAGTTTTACTAGAGCCACAGAAAATATTTGTTTCTGATTGGCTGACTGGTGTCCAACTGAATTATATAATGCGACATTGAAAAATTTTAAAAAAAAAATAGCACCTTGTAACAGTTAAATCACCGTTCTCAATCAGTGCTCATGGTAGCCTGCATTTATCTACAAGAAACCAGGGAGACGATACCTTTGCTTTACATAATGTAAATGGTTACACTCATTAATAAATTAACTTACACTTAAAGGTACACTGTGGTGCTGCTGTATTTTAAGTTTTTGGCAAGTGACCACATTATAAGAGGGGTAGTCTGTGCAGGAAATGTCTTACAAAGAATAACCCTCCTTAATGCATTATACCTTACATATGCTCCTTCAGGTTTAGTGTTAAAATGAATAACTCCAAAGTGAAAAAAGCTGATTTTTCTCCCTTTTATGTTGATCTAATTTATGAAGAGCCCTCCTATAATGTGAAACTGAGCAACATGCACACAAAGAATTCAACACCCCTACAGTCATCTCACCTCCTCTCAGCAATGTGGTGATTACAGGCACATGGTTGGTACAGGCCGCTGCAGAAACACAGGTTAAAATGGGCGAGTTACAACACAAAAAAATACAAGAATAAAAGACTTTTAAAACACCTGTCACGTGCGAAAACATCACTAAAATGTTGCTTTATGTTATTCTGCAGTATATCTGCTCATTTGAACAGGTGTGAGCAATAAAGCAGCTGCACAGTCATGTGTCAGAGTGAAACCACAGTCATATGCATTACTGACCACAGAGCTACAGGTTTGAAAGGCCATGGTGATTGTTCTCTCTTACCCAGATGGAGGGGGGTATTCCCCAGACTGTCTCGCTGGTTGGGGTCAGCGCCGTGGCTCAGCAACAACTGCACTACAGACAGAAAAAAAAAGAAAGAGATTTAATTGTTTAATTGTTGATTTAGACTTAAATGTCACTGATTCTAAAATGTAGTGTACAATGAAGGTAGAAAAACATGAATGAATATCATAATTACATGCATCAAACCGCAATTGATAACAAAATTCATGACTGAAACTAAAAGATTAGATCAAAGTTTAACATGGGTAGTGCATGACATCTTGATTAATATATTAGTTATTGATTCCTACTAACAACATGGTGGCTTACACGCGGCTCTTCAAACTGAAAGATGCTCTCTCTGACCATCCTGCTGCATTACAAGTGATTTCCTTTGATATTGTCATGACACTCTTATCACCAACCTACCAATGCTCTCGTTGCCATTACAGGAGGAGAAATGGAGGGCTGTCCTTCCCTTGTCATCGGCTGCACAGGGGTCTATGTCGTCTTGCAGGAGCTTTCGAACTGGAAGAACACAACGTTATTAGTAAAACGCAGCCTTTGATCACCCTTCCCTTACTTCCCCTCACTGTTCATACCTGTGTCGATGTCATTGCTGTTCGCCGCTTCCCTCAGTCTTTTCACAGCTGTGGAGATAAGACACTCAAAGTGACAAGTATGTAAATATTGCTTTATGATTGGATGAATGGGGTCAGATTGCATGGCATCAGAGCAACAAACAAAGACATCATTCACAGGGGTGCTGGCTTTTACACTTTTTAGAGGGGTGCTTGTTTGAACAGCAACAAATAATACCTGTTCATTATGCATGTAAATTATGACATGAGGAGATGAAACTAGATAGATACTGGGAGTTATCATGATATGACATAGCTTAATGTTGTCTTCTTCTGTTGCTCACTGCATTACACTGTGATGCAACTTTTTTTTTTACCTTTACCTGTTTGGTGAAATCCAAATTACTGATGTGCATTTTCTAAATATTATTACACACATTAATTAGCTTGTATTTTGTAGTTTAATTACAAATGTAGCCAACACACAGCTCTCTCCCCACACACCTTGTTTATGTTTCAGATGAACAGGTAGCCTATGTCTCTTACCATAAATATCTTTACCAATAGGACCGAGGTTCCGCACAACTCTGTGTTGCCGCCTGGCCCTGCTCCCCGTCATCTTCCCCAGCTTGCTCGCCACACCACCGGCGCCGAGCTCTGCTCGTCCCGGCTCCCACAACAAGTGCAGGTACCTGAGTTCTTTGTCGTCTCTCTGTCCGACCCGACCTAACACCACTTTGCCCTCCCCAGTCCCACTTATCCCGAACCCGACAGCAGCGGTGACCCCGTCTTCCGTCCTCTCCCCGTTACCCCGCTGCTCTCTGTCCACCGCCTCCCGGGGTTCATCATCGGGTCCAGGCTCCACCATGTACTCCCCCTCGGAGCTGGAGCGCTCATTATCCGAGGCTGTCGCAACGATTGGGCTCCACCCGTCCATTCTTTAACGTGACATATGGATGCTGTGTTTACACTACGCTCGCCACACACGGTCCTCACTACTCGTGCCAAAGCGAAAAGGAAATACAGCCGTCATTAATATCGGGAGTCAACTTTGAATATGGCATCCGCTCCGTCAGCGACGCCTGGGGCCACTGCACGGCACGTCAACTCAGAGACTGCCCCATGTAGGTGTTTCCATCCTGGGTAACTTGGAGTATCTGAACAGCAGAAGACACCCTTCCTTTACAGCACCAAAATGTCCCCTATTTCACGTTTTCCATTTCACCGTGTGAAAGTAGTAAAAGGCACACCCATTGTACAGTCAACAGCCTCACACAGCGGCGACGACCAATCAGATTCCGTGTTGTTCATTAGCTCCCGTCCAATGGGATCCACACAACCGGGCAGCCAATCAAACAGTCCCCTTGCTTGGCCAATCATTGCTCTGCGCATGCGCCCCGAGAAAAATCAATAATATTCCACAAAACATATATTTATTTGAATTAAAAACGATAGGTTGTATTCCCTCTTTAATATTCAATCAGATAACATCATGTAAAATGTATAATGCATAATCATTTTATAACACCCACCCTCCACCTATATCGCTTCATATAATCTACATTTGCATGATATGAAAATGGCATAGTATAGTGTGTATAAATATGTTGTGAGGAATAATAATAAGGGAGCCTCTCCAGTGATATGCAGTGGTTTCCAACCTGGGGGCAGGGACCCCGAGAGGTCGCATGATGATGAAGCTTGAGCGGCCGTGTGGTGACTACCAGAGGAGGAAATACGCATAGTTATGCTTATTTGTTTCAGACTTTCCTCTAATCTTTGCTTTTTTCTAGTGAATTACTGGATAATTTGTCTTCTTTGGACCCTTAAACATGTTAAAATAAAGAAAGGAAAATCACTCTTTGGTTAAAATAGACACGTGTTTAGACACTGATCTGGTGATGAGGGTTTGTAAGGAGAAATTGCCTTAATTTAAGGGGTCACACGCCAAAAAGGTTGGGAACCACTGATCTGTGGGATGGCATTCTGTGAAAAATATTTGGTTTTGTGGAGGGAAATATTATGGGTGCTGGAGGTAGCAAGTCTGAGGGACCTTAACAGCATCATAGGCATAGCTTTAACACGCTTGGGTAAAACAATCAGAAGTCAAGTTTCAGTCCTGAAGACATGGAGGCTCCAGCTCGTGCCAGGTAGTTGGGGAATGCGGCGTCAGCCCCTGATGTGCCTGCATCTTGCTCAGTGGGCATCAGTCCAGCGTCATGAACGTGCTGCCACAGCTGACTGTTGTGAGCGACACCCTGCTGCTTCAAGTAGCCTTGCTGGCAAAACAGCGGCGGCTTGCGGTGGGTAAGGGATGAGCGGAAACATGATTCTAAAAGACGGGAGAAAACACAGGGATGAGTCAAACTACCATCTGCTGTATCAGTGATGTCACTCAGGTATTTCCATCAGCTGTAAGGGGCAAAAAACATCACTGTTCGGGGGTGTGGTTTTGAGGAGCAACTTAAAAGTTTCAAAGTTTCAGTGCAAAATCAGTATTCTGTCCTGTGATTCAGTGTAGAGGTAAAAGTATACTGAAATTCATAGAAACCTGCACTGAATCACACAAGACAAAAACAAACACAGCTGGTCTGCTCTCTACAGGTTACAAAACAAAAATGTTAAAACATCTTACAACATACTAATAAGCAATGTTAGCCTTTAAGATGCAATTTCCCACACTGCTACTAAAAATATCAGGTAAAATATCAGGACAGGTTAATAAGGTGAGAATGAAAATGGAAACTCAGATTCTAATACTGTATTTTTAGAGCTCACATCCTATTTGAATATGTCACAAACAGAAAAGAGATTGTAGTTAATATGTCATAGACGAGATCTCATGAATGTCAAATGTATAAAAATGTTACCTATGTTGAGTTAAGTTGCCTTAAAATGCATAAAATGAAGGCATTACAAGCCAGCATGAAACACTTCTTTTTCATCTTTACTGTTTCTGTAGTTACTGCGCTCTGCCATTGTAGGGCAGTACAGGCTGTGAGTGACTGACCTATTTGTTGTATCTGTTAGGTGCTGGACAATTTACACCTTTACTGTTTACACAATAATATAAATATATTAATTCAGAAAAAAATAATTAATACATAAATTAATAAATGAATTCATAAATTAGTGTATAATAATTTAACAATAGCATTTGCAGCACAAACACTTGATTACTATGAGTGATAACCACTCTCTATCACTGGAGGCATTTTCAGACCAGCTAAGACGCAGCTTTACCCGCATAGAAGGCCCTGAGGTCCGTCTGCACACAGTGCTCCAGGAAGCGCCGCAGTGGCTGGATATGAGATATGGGACTCTCCCATTCTGTGAGGAAGTCCTCAACCATGTGGTGAATTGCCTTGGGCCTTGGTAAAGGCCAGCCATGGGGACGGAGCTTCATTTCTTCCTCTGGGAAAGAAAATAAACTTACATTACAGTTCGTTCAGAGTTTGTTTCCTGTCAAAACTGCAGTAATTCCATTCCTAAAAAGTACATATATTTTCTTATGGTAGCAGCATTTCTACTCACCGGTAGGAAGTCTGTCATAGTAATATAAAACAGGGTGCAGAAAGTTGGATTTCCAGGCTTTGGTCCAGTCTGTTTCTGCCCTGCTTCGCCCCAGATAGTCTATCTTCTGCTTCCCGTACTGCATGAGTAGAACTACCAGTCCGTGGTTGGAGACCTCATGGCCCGAGAGGAAGGAGAACTGAGGCAAGGCCTGGAGTGGAAACTCTTCCACGTATTCACAGCGAGAGCTTACGGTCAAGGAGGACAAAAAAAGGACAAAAATATGGTGAGTATGCACTGAGCATTCTATGTAATGAGTACACTCAGGGAGTGATACTTACAGGATGGATAAATAACCTCATGTTGCAATTCAAACATCACCTGCCAGTTCTGGCATTTGCCTGGCTTAACAGTCACTGCTTGTTAGAATTACAAATTTGAAAAACAATTCTTATTTTGAGTTTTTCCTTTTAGACTTATCATTAAGGTGAAGTAGGTAAAAAAAAATATATTTCTTGAAAATGAAACACTTAATAGGTGATAATGGGGAATGATTTTTCCACAGCAGATGTATCTTATCAAGATTGCTCACTGAGGATTTTGCCCCCTTGGCATCCAGCCACTGCCCTTTCACATTAATTAAAAGGAGCCAGTTAAGGTGGTTTGTGCGTTTAATGCCTCCTGGCCAGTGGCCACATCCATTCAGAGGTGTTCTGGACAGGACCAACTGAGAGGTGACGCCTGCGCAGCCACAGGGCATGTAGGAGGGTTTACATCTCCCAGCTGACCTGGCAGTGCGTGGGTGCTTTGGGATTCACCAGGAGCAGCTGACAGAAACAGCTGGGGAACAGCAGTTGACATGTAACTTAAAAGGAAAGGATAGATGGACGACTAGAACTCAGCAAGTGACGTTGGGCAGATCTCCTGAACAAATGAGCACAGTTATTACTGGTGATATCAAAATAACATCTTCTTACCCTCGAAGAAGTACAACGTCCCCGAGCACCTCAAACATTTGGTACGGCCCAGAGGCTTCGCCGACCCGCTTCAGAATCCAGGACTGCAGCTGCGTTGTCAACAGTTTTGTTGATGGCCACAGGTTGCTATGGTAACGCTGTTCAAGTACACGATGTACAGCTCGAGCTGAGACAGAAAATCCATACAGTTTATTAAATAGCACCTTGATTGTATGTAAAAAGGGGCTGATTTATTTAAATGCACAGTTGTCAAAGTCCTACTTGTAAAGCTCTGAACAAAGGAAGACTCGGACCTTTTTACAACAAGCACTGTCTGCTCTAAATGTCACAAAGTAACAAGCATCTGCTGGACTTTCACCTGTGTAACGAAATCCATGGACAAAGCCGCCAGCAGATGAGCGGTAGTCTCTGGAGTGAGCAGCGGTTCCCAGCACAAACAAACCAGGGGTGCTCTTCCCTTCATACCAGGCTGTCACCCCCGGCAACCTCCCTTTTGCATTTTCACTGTTTGGAGGGCATGTAGTGCTAGGGAGATTTTTTTAAAGAAATGTGAACATTACATAAATAAAACAGCTTTTTAGGATGTGTTCGTTGACAGGACAGGACAGTACTTGTCATTAATACATTGATATTGACATAATGCAATAAGCCCACCATGTTACATAAATCTATACCTGTCAAATATGCTGAAGTTGAATCGGAATCCAAGGCATCGAATCACTCGGTCGTAGGGCTTCCGCATGGAGAAGTTGTCAATGTGATACCCTGGCAGTTCTTCTCCTGTCACATCGGAGCTGTTCTTCTCCTCCTGGTATTGTCTGTACTTATTTAAAGTCAGGTACAACTGTCCCTTCTTCTCTTTCTTCATTCCGCCCGATCTCCTCCTGCCTTGCTCCTTTCGTCGAGCGATTACTATTTTCTCCAGGCGGGCCTCCACCAACCCATCAAGGGACTTCAGCTGGTACGTGTCTATTAGCTCATTATTCACAGCTCTGAAAAGAAAACACAACAAATCAGCTTAAGTTAAAAGTGCTGACAGCTAGTTAGCGAGCGAGCAGAGAAGTCTAAACTAAATCTTCAGCACTACCTGAGATCTCCAACATAATGTGTTTGCCAAGCCAGTCGAACAGGGCTGGAACTGAGCATGTGCACCCGACTTGCTCTTCCCAAGATGCTCTGGGCTGTTTCAAAGGCCGAGTTCCCCTTCCCCAGAATAAGTACGGCCTGGTCCTTGTAGTCCTCAGGATTAGTGGAGATGGACTCATAGCCTTCAACCAGGTCAGAACCGACAAACTCGACCTTCTGGGGAACCCACAAACCTGTGGCTACCAGGAGGACACTGAGGGAGAGAGGACAGAAGTACACACCATGCAATCCACAATCCTAACAAATGTGAAATTTTCATCTCAGGTTCAGTATACCTGCATGTGTAGTCCGACGCGTGCTGATCAGTCAGGATGTAGTTCCTGCCAGTGGCTGACTGCACTGCCCTGATCCTCCCGATGTCCACGCCATACTGGACCCTCAGCCCGAGCTCCTTCACAAACATGGACAGATAGAGTGGGAAGGCGTCAGCTGGCGGGTAAAACTCGCTGCTCACCCTCTTGAACAGGAGATCCGGTTTATCGCTCAGCAGCGAGTTCCAATCATGGCGCAGGTTGAACTCTCGGTTCTGCCTTCCTGTGTGGATCTTGTTAATGCTAATGAGCTTCCTGTGCCTGGGATACCTTGACACACAAAACAGAGCAGAGGAGCCACGTGTCAAAAGGTGATTCAGGAGGACGGACAAGTACAATTTTCTAGCATCTCCTGCACCACATGAGATGCTCTCACAAAGTTTCCTACTTGTTAAAGAAGCTGCCCGGTCCTGAGTTCCTCTCCAAGATGATGTAGTCTCTTTTAGCCTTGGAAAGGAAATATCCCATCTGCAGTCCTGCGGGCCCAGCTCCAAGCACACAGTAATCATAGCGGCGGGTGCCATTGTGGTGGCGGTGGTGGTGGTTATCAAAAGAGCATCTGACACAGCCAAGCAAGATGAAAAGGATGAAACAAGGAAGGCTCGAATCCATAACCTGCTGGACATGAGGCAATGTGGTAAAAGTATGTGAGTAATGATATGACAACATAAGAAATAAAAACAACATCACAAATACATAAATAATAACATTAAAATAAAACCAATTACACATGCAGAATGTTGACATAAGATTAGGAAAACTATAGCAAAACAAAAATAATCAACTTGGGACCATTGTGGTGAGAATTATTCTGCATTTAATAATAAAATTGAGTTGTTTGTCAGTTGTTTTTAATACAATGTAATTACGTGTATTAGTTATTTACTTCATTCCTAGCCTGTATGGGCATGTGGGCCATTATTAGGCAACTGGCAACACTGACTACATCCTGAGGCTCGATAGTCTGGAGCATATACAAATTCAACCCAACATTATAATGGCGTCAAACTATACAGGTAACTAATTCGATCATTTAGCGACTCGAAATAGGTTTAAACGAGCTAAGAGACAGCAGTGGGCTCAGGACAAGACTCCCCCCGGCACTCCATGAACTCTCTAGCCGATGTTATATCACTCTGCTAGGGATGCGGCGGCTGCCGTCGCCCGCTGAACCAGATGTGAGGTCGGCTAAAGCATTACAATATATAAACACGTAGAGCTACGTTACCTTTTATATCAGTCGGTCCCTCGCGCGCAACATCTGTGGTTTAGCATGTAGCAAACCTGTCGAGATTGCTACATGTTTACTATTTTGCATTTTAAAGAGTGTTATGTGTGTCTGTGTGTGTGTGTGTGCAGTCCCCTCGGAAAATCCTCTAGCACAACCCACTTCCCCCTTGGACAACAAAAACCAATGGAGGGCTGCTTGCATAAGGGGGCGTGATTAGAAAATGCCACAGAATAGAGTAGAACAGAATAGAATAGAAAAAGCTACTGAATGAAAGATGTCCCCCAGCATCTGACCTAGTTGTTGTGATGAGGCACGTGTATGCACCATATTTTCCTCAAACTTAAAGACGCTCTCAAGAAGTGCTCCAGATTTATTAAAACTTTTATTATATATTTTACCTCAATGGCCATAACAGTATGTACTCTATTTCTCTTTGCTTTGAACCGGTTTCCCCTCAAGGGAATCAGTGAGACAGATTCTTATGGCTTTGAGAGCCTCAGTGAAATGAAGAGGGATTGGTTGGTATTATATTCCTGTTAAAATTGTTGTCAAGATGCCTGATAGGATACACACTTCAGCCAACACTTTAACTGACATAATCTTTCAGTTTATATATAGGCTACTTGAATTGGCACTAATTTCTTTGAGGACTTCAGCTTCAACTGACACTTCCAGCTCACTTTATCACTTACACGTCAACTGACATCCCAACTCCTTTCAGTGCTTGAACTTAAACTGAAATTTCAACTTCTCTCAGCACTTAAACTAAATTAAAGTGACACTTCAATTTCATTCAGTGCTAAGACTTCAACTCCAGCTTCTCTCTGCACTTACACTACATTAAAGTAACACTTCAACTTTTCTCGGCACTAACACTAAATTAAAGTGACACTTCAACTTCATTCAGTGCTTACACTCCAACTTCAACTTCTCTCAGCACTTAAACTAAATTAAAGTGACGCTTCAACTTCATTCAGTGCTTACACTCCAACTTCAACTTCTCTCAGCACTTAAACTAAATTAAAGTGACGCTTCAACTTCATTCAGTGCTTACACTTCAACTTCTCTCAGCGCTTACACTAAATTAAAGTAACACTTCAACTTCTCTCAGCACTTAAACTAAAGTAACACTTCAACTTAACTCACTGCTTACATTTAAACTTCAACTTTTCTCAGCGCTTACACTAAGTAAGATAGACTTATTATTCAGAGTAGTCTATGTTGTATTCTCATTACATAATTTACACTCATCTTTTACTTCTTTAGAATTTAAACAAAGGATATCTAGCTTTGCTCCTTTCTTGCTGATAAAAGTGCATTACCCTCTGCAAAGTAGTGTAGTATAAAGTAGTATAAAATGAAAATAGTCAAATAAAGTACAAGTACCATAAAATTGTCCTTAAGTACAGTATTTGAGTAAATGTACTTAGTTACATTTCACCACTGAGTTTTATCAGTGAGTATAAAACTGGGGCTCTTGATTTCTGCCTTATCATGTTTTCAGATTTGTCCACCATGTTCATACATCTGCTTTGTCATGTTAAGCCTCAGCACTCTGAGTAACGTGAGTCAGCACTCTCACTTCCCTTTTGACTCAGCTGCCACAGCACATGATGGCTGTATAAAAGAGGCAGGACAGAGCTGCGAGGACACAGTGGACTGTTAACTCAGAGGAGGTGACATCTGTCAGAGGATCAGAAGACTTCAGTTTATTACAGGTGCGTTATACACATTTTTACATAAATTGTTATTCATATTAAACGTGTTTAACTCAACCAAATCAACCATTCATTCCTGTCTGCAGAGATGGAGACCATGAAGAGTGCTAGGAAGAATGATACAGGGGAAGTTGGCAGGTATGACAATTTACCTCACTTTCCAGTTTACCTACACAGAAATATATGTTTTTCCAGGATATGATTTTATGCTTTAAAAGCTCCCTCTGAATAATTGTCCTTTTTGTGTTGCCCATCTTCCATCAGTGATTTATCGGAGCAGATTAAAGCAGCCACTAAGGACACTCATGTCAGAGCTGAAAACACACAGCTGATGCTGAGTTACCAGAAGGGACAGATCACCCTGCCACAGTACAAGGTAAACTTGACACACTAACACATTTGTGTGCTACAAGACAGAAGCCATCACACTTTCTGCTGTATTTGCGTTTACACTGTCCTGAAAAGTGAATCTTTATGCATCTGTCAGGTCCTGTTGTGTTCCCTCTACGAGATCTACAAGGCGCTAGAAGAGGAGCTGGACAGAAATTCCTCCCATCCAGCTGTTGCACCGATATACTTCCCTCAGGAGCTCGCCCGTCTGGAAACGCTCGAAAGAGATCTGGAGCATTTTTTGGGCTCAGACTGGAGGAAGAGGGTGATTGTTCCTGCAGCCACACACAGATATGAACAGAGACTACGAAAGGTGAGTAGAGAGGAAGATGTTCAGTTAATGTTCAGGGCAGGCCTGTTGTGAAGTAACAGCTGAACGTGTCCTTTTTTCTCAGATTGGCAAAGAGAGCCCAGAGCTGTTGGTGGCCCACGCCTACACTCGTTATCTTGGTGATCTATCAGGAGGTCAAGTGCTGGGGAAAATTACCCAGAAATCCCTTGGGCTGAGCAGCAAAGAGGGGCTTTCGTTTTTCTCCTTCCCCGGTGTGTCCAGCCCCAACCGCTTCAAGCAGCTGTACAGGAGCCGGATGAACAGTATCGAGCTGACGGAGGAGGAGAAGGCGGCGGTGCTGGAGGAGGCTGTCGCCGCCTTCGAGTTCAACATCCAGGTGAGAAAAGAGGGATTAAAGAGCAGATTTAGTGTATAGGTGGACAATGCTGTCAGTGACCAATAATAGCATCAGGAGTTGCTTTAAAAGTCACACGGAAACCAGTAAAAAGAGGAAGTGAAAATGTCCATTACGTGCAGCGTAAGCATGCTACCAACGTGCTGAAAGTTTTTATGCCTTTTCCTCCAGGTTTTTGATGACTTGCAGAAAATGTTGAGTGTCACAACAGAAACCGCAGACCAATCAGAGGGCAACGTTGTCAAATCTTCCTTGTTCCCATCCTCACCCATCATGCAGTTCACCGTGGGATTATGCGTCGCGCTGACCACCATTGGAATGGGAATCTACGCCCTGTAGGCTTTCACCAGCACTTGTAATCGATACGCACATACAGCACTTTACTAATCACTTAATGCAACAAATCAAGACTGAAATTTGTGTCTCGTCTATAAACTATCAAATCGCAGCTGAAACAGTGATTTTCTCAACTTGTTGTCATTTGTATGAACTTTATTAAACAATCCTGCTCTGTACAAACTGTCTCCATAACTCGTCTTTTTTATGATTTCTGGGTTGAATAAAATAAACACATCAGAATTTGAAACACTTCAACATGATTTCAAATACTTTAATTTTTTACACATCATGCAGACACTTGATAACATCTTTGTGTAACAGTGACACCCTAAACATCTGTCATTGTTTTAGTATAAATTCTTAAACATGTAATCAGACAGACATGAATCCAGATCTGACTGAATCAAAGCCACATTTTTCATTGTGACTGGGATCAGAAAGTATTCCAACATGTCCATCAGTAAATGCAGAGTAGCACGAAGAGACAGACCAAAACTATTTACAGCAACAATAATATGGATGTGCATTAGAGCACAGCTCGCTCTACTTGACTCTGTAGAGCACTTTCCTCTGCATGCGGTGCTGAAGCTCGCCCCTCCTCAACATCAGGTGGAGGACTTTGTAGATTGCGTGCTCTGGATACTTCTGTAAAGTGGTACAGAATAAAAACAGATGAATACAGAGAGGTTACTGAGAGCTAGATAGAAAATTCTTATTTTTGTCTCCACTGCTTTGTTTTATTTTATTATTACTACATACATTGGTTTTCATTTTCCTTCCTCTGTCTATGTAGAGGATCAATTTGCCTTTACGTGCTGTGTAATTAACTGCCTCGTCTTGCCAAGAGCGATGCTTACACAAACCCATGATGCAAATCTACGTGTTCCTTTATAAGTTCTTTCTGTGTTACATGACTGGGAAATAATACTGTTTGTTCCCTCTTCATTCCCTGCTTGAATGGCCATACAGGTCACAAAAAACACTAATCACAAATGAACAGGAACAAAGCAATATATACAAAAACAAATACTCTTTTTTGCATATTTAGTGGCAATATATCTTGCAACAAATAAATAAACAAACACAGGACTTGTTTCATTATAGAATAATTTAAAAAAATCTTTAATTTACATTATGAACTTTTCCCCTATTCTGATTTTCTCAGTCTGACCTGTTTGGTGAAGTCCTGGACGATGCTGTGCTCGGACACCTGGGAGCCGATAGCGAAGCGTCTCTTCAGCTGCTTCTCAACACGCGAGATCATTTCCTGGTCCTCCTGAGAGGTGAAGCCCTCCACTCCTAGTAACAAAACGTGGTGGGAGAGATGTTAACATAAAATGGCTGCACTGTGTCCAGTTAAAAGACACAACACTGAGAGTCAACAGTCAGGGTAGATAGGTAGAGCAGTGGTTCCCATCCTTTTGTCTCATATACTCCCACAGCCCTGTCAGATGAACTCAAGTCATAATTACTATACAACAACACACACACACCTGAAAGGCCGCCGGACAGTGCAGCATCCAGTGTGGAAACCTGGAAGAGCCTGAGGGCCTCGTCAACCTCTTCCTCTCCAGCCACAGCCTGTAGCTTCATCTTGGCGAGGGACTCTGCGATACGCACAACGGCCTCCAGCTGCCTGAAAAAGCAGGAACATAAATGATTACTTTCAGGCATTCAAGTATCAAAGGGTGGAGTAAAAGAGGCATGTTCATCACTGATGTAGATGTGAAAGACAGCATATAAAATACCTGACGGTGATAGGGATGGAGGGTCTTTTGTCCGTCTCTCTTTCGTGCTCTCTCGCTCCGCTCCTCATCACCACATATCTGTTTTTCAGCTTCTCCGCAGCCACAGCAGAGAGCCGAGGGCCGCACTTACTGTAGACAAACAAAGACCAAATATAAGTGCACAGAGTAACTTAATGAGTGACAGAAAATGTCCAGCTCATGTCGTCATAATTATAAATTTAAATGAGACTCACGTTCTGGAATAGGCAATGTATTTCTTGAAGGTGGCCAGTGGGATCTCGCCCTCAACACCCTCGGTCTGTGTCTGAGCACTCAGGTGAACATTCATGACGTGGCGAGCCAGCGTCTACAAACAGACAAGTATTAAAGAACATTATACTCGATACTAATGTTCCCGCTGCTCGGATTTAAAGCGGCGAACTTCTGGGCAAAAGCATCAGTCATACATGAGCCTCCTCACCATGTCTCTCTGCTGGTCGTGCTGGTCTTTGATGATGAAGATCATGTCAAAACGGGACAAGATGGTGGGCATGAAGTCAATGTTGTCCTCCCCCTTTGTGTCGTCCCAGCGGCCAAACACAGAGTTGGCTGCAGCCAGCACTGAGCAGCGAGAGTTCAGGGTGGTGGTGATGCCGGCCTGGGAGGAGTCGAGATGTTAGTTTGCCCCATTACCCACTCAGTACAGTATGGAAACTGGGTAATAAATTGGGAAACTGGGTAGTACCTTAGCGATAGAGATAGTCTGTTGCTCCATGGCCTCATGAATGGCCACTCTGTCATCCTCTCTCATCTGAACAACAAAAAGCAGTTTTGTCTTTAATCCTGGGACACTCACAAAGTTAAAACATAAAACTTCAACAAAAAATCTTTGTTTTTACCTTGTCGAACTCATCAATGCACACAACTCCACCGTCAGCCAGCACCATGGCCCCCCCTTCCATGATGAACCCGCGAGTGTTGGGGTCCCTCAACACGGAGGCAGTCAGACCAGCTGCACTGCTGCCCTTACCGGAGGTATAAACCTGACGGCACACAATGAAAAGCTCAGGATCAGCGGGTGAACTCGCATGCGAGCGTAACAACTCACGATGAGCTCTGGTTCAGATGAATGAAAAGGTATATGTCACAGTAAAGCTCCATGAGCACAGGAGGATGGATAAATACCCCAATAGGCGAGCACCTCTCCACGAACTTCAGCAGCTGAGACTTGGCTGTGCCAGGATCTCCCAGCATCAGCAGGTTGATGTCCCCCCTACGAGTGAGACCGTCAGGCAGCCTAAAAGGAAACAAAAGCATTACTAAGCATGTGAGAAGATTTATACTAAACTGTGCTGATTTGGAGTTCCATCCAGTAGTCTCACCTCTTCCTCGAGCCTCCAAACAACAGACAGGTGATGGCCTTTTTCAGATCATCGCTGCCGTAGATGGAGGGAGCTACGGAGCGTGCCAGAGAGGCGTAGACGTTGGGAGTAGCAGCCAGTGCTCTCAGTTCCTCCTCTTCCTGTGGGGAGACGGATCCCGTAGCACCACGACCTGGAAGAAAAAAAAAAAACATTAACATCAAACTGGGTCCTATAATTCTCCTTCTACATTGCTAGAATCACACGTATCTTTAATCCATCTTTACCTGCTCCCTCTGTGTCCACCTGGATGCCAACCACTCGCAGGTAGGATGCACGAATGCCCACACCAGCACTTTTCTCTTTGCCTTTGGCCTTTGCAGCAGCCATCTTCTTGATGGAGTAGATGCCCATGATGGTCACTCTGTTGCCTGGGACCACACGGTCGCACAGATACCTGAGAGAGGAGGAGAGGGAAACAGTTTGAGCTAACAATCCTTCACATTTCTAATTATGCAGGAGCACAGAAGCAGAAAACACCATCCTGGATTTAAAGTGTTTCTTTGAGAAGGTGCTACTCACCTATCACAGTAGAGCTGTAGGTGACGGGGCATCTCTCCGTGAGGAACAGCATCTGGAGATTCCTGCAGGCGGAGGGTCTGGAAGTCAACACAAACACAGCGGTCCGGGATGATGAAGTAGGGGTCCACAGGACACTTCACCCTTCCAGCATTCTCACTGAGAAAAGAGAGAAGTTGTTGGACAAAATGGACGGAAAATGCAACTTGTGACACAAACATCTGCACCCCTGTGCTTTAAAATGCTCTGAGGAGGAGCTGAAATGGTTTTACATCAGTCCTTCCTGTTCCATACTCACGTGTTGCACTTGCGTGGCAGAGCGTAACCCTGCAGGCCTGGAGGCAGAGGGATGTTGTTGATGACAGCGCGACAGCCGCGACACTGCAGACACACCTTGGTGGCCTTCGCCCTCACCGCTGTGGCTGAGATGATGATGCCGTGCACCTTCACCAGGCGAGACACCTGCTCGGACTGCAGAGGGACGACAAAGTGAGATCACATGGCCGATGGTAACTGTGAGAATATGAGACACAAAGAGGCATGCAGGTACCTTGAGGCCGCGAATGGAAGCATGATGCGCGTCACTCTTCAGCATGACCTGGACGTCCTGGACCGTCTCCTCCCCTACAGGCCGGGGACGGGTCACTTCATCAGCTACCTCCTTTGCAGCTTCCTCCAGCTGTGAGTTAGACCAAATTGTTAAAAGGACTGAGGTGAAGGAAGGGGTCAGTCTTCTTCAAGTAAATCAGGTTTCATCACTGTTTTTCAGTTTTAGACTCACCAGAGGAAGGTTCTCAGAAGGCAGCTTGTAGAGACAGTCTGACAGATCCTCGTCAAAGCTGGCCAGGTCCTCCATCTCCACCTCCACCCAGTACTCCCCCAGGGTGTAGTGTCTCTTCAGCTCATCTCTGATTTAAAAAAAGAATAAAGAATGAGATGTTGAAGAACTACAGCTCTTATACACCCCCAGAATAACAGAACAGCAGATATAAAAGTCAGATCAAATACAGACACTGTAGCTTTAGTTAACTGGCTGTTAAACAAAGACTTTGGAAACAAATGGTCCATGTGTTAAAAGACAAAACTGCCAATACTAACATAGAATTAGCCATTTACTACTTAGAGCACATTAATGCCTGAGTGGCTGGCTATTGTTAGTTGAACAGGTGCACTTCAGTGACTCACTGTTGTTCTTATTCAATCTCGAGGGCTCATAAGAGGCAGACTGAAAAACGGTCACAACAGAAGCATATGAAGCCAAGATATTCTTCAGGTGACGCTCCAGAAATGCTGGATCCTACACTTCCCATAATGCAACTCAACAGCTTCTTTGATTAGACCCCCTGCTTCCACTATGTCCACAGCTCTCAAACGCAGTCTTTCTGATAAAATTTTGAAGTCTCAAGCCCAAAGTTGAGATGACCTTGATGACGTCATCAGGGTTGTTTTTTCAGACTTTAGGGAGCTCCTCCAGATGCAGACTTTATAAAACTGTTTACAGAGGCCGACGAGTACCCCTCAGGCTGAATAAACTCAACTTTGCATGTAAAACTGGTGCAAAGTCCCTTTAACCCAGGTGTCTGCTTCATTAGGTTCACCCCCTGCCACTCAGTTTATATTTTAATAAGCTGATAGGACTCATCCCCCTCCCCACCTCAACCATTTTCATACAGTCCCTAAACACAGGTCCTATCATTATGAACTCACCTGTATTTATAAGTGAAGCCGGTGCGGTCGGTCCCCACTCTGAACTGCCGGAGGAACTCACGGAACCGTTTCTTGATCTGGATCCTCTTCTGTCCGCCTTCATCCACGCCGTGTCCCTCTCCCCCTCCGAAGCTGTCACTGTAGTACACTCCCGGGTCGTCAAAGCCAGACATGCTGAACCAGGTCGCAGAACAAAACGGCACGAACAGAAGTGAGTCTGATAACCGAGGACTAGTTTAAACAGGACGGACGAGTGAACTACCAGAGACAAAGCGGCGCTGAGTGTCTGCTTCGCGGCAAAAACTGAACTCCTTCCTGTCTGTTTCCCGCGAGTCGCTTCTCGCAACGCCCCTCTCCTGTCCTCTGATTGGCTGAGAGCATTGGCGCCTGTTGCTATTGGACAAAGCGGCTTTGCGGAGGCGTTTCTTCGATGTAAAGGCGGGGTTTGTGAGCACCGATGGCGCGAAAAAGACAACAGGAGGAGGAGAGGAAGCGTGGGGAGTATCAGCAGCAGTGTGCCACAAAGGAACATGAACACAACATTAGTTTAAAGTGGAAGTGTTGAACGAAAACATGCATTTATGCAATCCTTAATAAGTGTTGACGCTGTTTTTTAAGGGAGCTCTCTTTCCTGGCAGGATTTAGAGTATAATCTGTGTTTACAATGGGGGGAGGTGACAGTAAAATAATGCTCAACTAGGTCAGTTTTAGAGGCTTCTCCATAATTTATGTTTTCTCATGTGAAATGACAGATGTGACTAAAGCTACAGATGATCTGTGAGACTATAATTTACAAAGCTCTCCTGCTTAGATGTCTTAAGATTTTCACAAAATAAAATGTTTGCACGTTTTAGGACAGAAAGAGGTTGTTGGTCAAAATTGAGAACATTACATCCTCCTTCTCTCCCATTCAAAAATCCAGAATCTATGAATATGCAAATATTTTTCATATCAAAAGTTTAACAGCTGAATACAAGATTTGATGTTATATTTGACCACGATTGGCTTCCAAAATCAAGCTCATACATCCACGTGTTAGGCTGAGATTTAAGGTGACCACAGAAAAAATCTTCTGGTGTCAAACTCTGCACAAACATTTTTCTGCACAGCGAAGCTCAAACATCCACGTGAAGTTAACAAAAAGCAAAACACAGTTTTGAATGAAGGGGGACTTTAATATTTTACATTCTTCCATATCCAGAATGAACAAATCTGCTGTTGCATCTCTTGAGGAAAAAGGCAAAGCAGCTCTCCTACTGAGGAGAGCTTGTGTTGAGACAGCACACGACCTTTGAGTGTTTAAACATTATTAAAGCCCACACTGACAAATTTCAACAATGTGAAAAGAAGCACATTTTCCTTCACTCCTAAAACTCTCTCACTAGCAAGCATAAACAAAGCCCGGTTCTTCCGCTGGTTTTGAAGCATGAGTTGAATGTTGATCTAATAAATGTGTTAAGATTATCCTCAAAATCAAAGGACAATCAATTACAAGCACAATCTGTTGAACAGATGAATGGCCAGCCCAAATAAACTCACCTATTGGCAGGAGATACAAGTATGCCATTGAAACATTTTCTCCCTCATAAAAAATTTGTTTAACAGCCCTTTTTCTTAAAATACAAACACCTCCACCTGTCAGCAAAAGTGCTTTATTCAGCTAAGCAAACACAAAAATAACATTAACCTCTGTTGACCTACAAATGTAACTAATATTTCCATCAACATCCCTCATAGGTCTCGAGTAACAGGCAGCATGACCTGGCAAGAGCAACTGGCTCAATGCTCTTCAGTAATTCATACTGGCGGCTGAATCTTCCAGATTCCTGCGTATTTGTCTCATTCAAGAGACGACTCCGTGCTTTCTGCCCGTCTGGACGAAAGCGTCAACGCAGTGGTCGATGTCTTCGTCTGTGTGGGCGGCTGAAATCTGAACGCGGATTCTGGCTTTGCCCTTCGGTACGACTGGGTAGGAGAATCCAATCACGTACACTCCTGTGGAGGCAAGAGACGTGTTACACATCAACATTACAGTCACATCAACTGTTCTCAGTTCGACACCATACACAGCACTTACTGTACTTGTGACTTTTCATTAATGTAGTCTTCCTCTAGTGGTTGATGACTCCCAATGTATTTCTAATTCATGCTACATTACCTGTTATGAGTAATATACACAATCTTTACTGCCATGCTTTGTAGCCTCCAGTGACAGGGAGGATTTCTTTTAAGGGCACGTGTCATAGGCCATGTTTACACCTAGTCATTGACTTAAAACGCAGATGTAAATGCACCAGAGATAAACATGAGTAGAAACATCTTTGTCTTATTCTTGAACAGTAACCAAAGGAGCTAATATTTGTACTGGCAGCAGGGTTGTTAAATGTGTAGGGGGAATAAATGCGTTTCCATCTTGTTTCTTAACCTTGTTCAGTAACGCCCACATGCTGCCTTCAGGCCCACATTATGTAGACTCAACAACTTAGACTCATCTACTGCGTGTCTCACAGAGTTGCCATTTAGGATTCACCTAGAAGAGAAAATAACTTCACAAACACAAGCACGGGAGACATGCCTGGCTGGACCATAGACTATATATTATACACAGTGTATGGGTTGGACCGTAACAGTATTTTCTATGAATGCATCGAGGCTCACAGTTGTATTAAACACTTGAACTGACGGCTGTAAATTGAATGGAAGCTGCTACCTTCACTTAAAAAGGGAGAAACAACACAGAAAGTCCGTGGTCAGGTTGTGGATTTGCATTTTAGATATGCAAAACAGCAACTGTATTTTAATCCAGCTGAGTGGTTCCCAACTCTTTTTGTCTCATGTACCCCCACAGCCCTGTCAGATGAACTTAAGTACCCTTCATCAACAACAAGGATTTTAAACTTGATGTATACAACACTATTAACTATATAAAAGTGGATATTAGAATAATTTTTCATACCACTGCACTGCCGATGTTTAGGTTGGTTTGGTCATTCATACTACTACTACTTGGAGTGTCAAAAGCTGGACATTTAAACCATTTCTTCATTACGTTTAGCTTTTTCACCATTTATCCAATACTTTGAGCAAATATTTCCACTTTTAATCTGTTACTTGTAGGCTTCTCTGCTCACCTGCTGACTAGTTTTCACACACTGTCAATATGTTGATTTTTAAAAAAAAAACATAGTTCCAGTTTTTTCAAATTAGACGAATGACACCACAATTTTTCCACATACGGCCTGGGGTACAAGTATCACTGCTCTAGCTCACATCTTACTACCAAGTGTAAATGCAGTGTGGTTCAATCCCATCAGGACACAATGCAGAGTAAAGCTGAATGAAAGGCTAGGTGTAAACAGGGCTTCCTCTAATAATGTATTCCAAAATAAAAAAATGTTCACATGTTCTCAGCCCAGTGGATCCGGTTCTCCCCGCTGTCTCACCTAGCTTCAGCATGTCATCAGCCATCAGAGAGGCCAGCCGTGCGTCTCCCAGCATCACAGGACAGATGGGGTGAGCTGAGCCGGCAATGGTGAAGCCAGCCTGCGTCATCTTGTTCCTGAACCTGAATGGACAGTATAGAAAACAAGACTAGGTCAAAACCTAGTATATGGCCGGACCGTGTATGGTCAGTGTGCTCTACTGTGGCCAAATTGTTACAGGCAGTCAGCGGTTGTGTCTATAATGTGAATTCCTGGATATTAAATGTTCATCTGTAATTTTCTGTAGTGGTCCCAGTAATATTTGTTCTTAAAGTGTATTGAGGTAGCATATCACATGACCAAGGGCGGATATTTCATTTCATTGTTGGGGGGGACAATAAACATAAACATTTCTTAAGAGCAATTCCTGAAGGGGACACCAAAGATGGAAACTACTATATTATATAATTATAATATAATTACTACCACAGTGTTTACTGTGGAACGTCTGTAACCTCGGCCAAAGATGATTTGTTAGTTAGTTAAGAGGGAAAGCCCCTC
>NTHP01000013.1:2662057-2700311 GCA_003416845.1 Oplegnathus fasciatus
CTGAATGTTTTGTTTTCTTTTGTGATGTGGAATATCATGGGTTCACGCGCGTGCGCCAAAACACACGTCGTAGCGCTCAGTCCTTGTCTCTGTCCTTGTTTCAGTCCTGACAATAGTGCTACTATAATGCTATAATTAAAGTTGGCGGTTTGCGTGTCGGGTTCAGATGGTTTATTAACGGCTCTCAGAATGGGTCGGGTAGGTGCGGGTATTAAAAACCTCGACCAGCGCATCACTATTAAGGGTTGTACAAGCGTGTTCAAGGACTACTGTGTGTGGGATTTGGCGGATAGGAGCCAGTGGACCAAACCACTGTGAGGCATATGAGGGGGGACACAATCTTTCAAAACTTAAAAACGCACTGTTTTGCATCTATAATTAGCGCAAGTGCTTTCTGTGCTTATTATTACATTACTTAAAATGATACAGTTATGTTTATAATGATATATTGAGGGGGACAACTCATGTTTTTACAGGAGGATAGCAGTGTAAGTGTGCACCAATCGCATCATATCATTTCTTTCATGTGAGAGCAAACTTAAACCTGGATATTTCTAAGTATAGAGTCTCTGTTATAGTATACGTGAACACAGGAGAGGGTTACATGTGTGTTTGTTCCAACTGACAGCCATACCAGTGACATCGCTGAGATATCTCCTGTTTGTGAAGTGCTGATGAGGCTTGGTAACGCCAAAATCAAATGGTAAACAAAAGTCAAAGTCTGGCTGATTTTCACATTTTTAGAAAGCTGCCGTCCTGTGTTTGCACGTGCTTTTTCAATGATTGTATCCAAAATCCTTCAAGATGAGGCATATCTGTTGTATATCTGTAAAGTCTATATTCAGTAATAATTCTGGGGGAAAAAATTGAGTATGTATACTTTGTCATGTAGCTCACAATTACACAATGTGGCCTGAAGGCAGCATGTGGGCGTTACTGAACAAGGTTAAGAAACAAGATGGAAACGCATTTATTCCCCCTACATATTTAACAGCCCTGCTGCCAGTACAAATATTAGCTCCTTTGGTTACTATTCAAGAATAAGACAAAGATGTTTCTATGTGTTTGCTGTTTAATTTCCATAAGCATTAATACAGTGTACATTAATATGTGAAAATGTCAAAAAAGGCTTATCCGTTTCACCAGAGGGCCTGAGAAAACAGTTGTACAACACCAGGGATGGGGTTTGATAAATCCACTTATGATACCCGAATCCTTTCACATTCCTTATCGAATCTGATTAAGTTCAGCTTTCATCATTTGCAAGTAACTAAAGTTATAAACAACTGCAACTCATAGATTCAGTTAGTCGGCTAGCTTGACTCACAAAACCACAAACTGCGATAACCCCACCCTCCCTTAGGTCGAACGCACCTCATGGTTTTGGCCGTCATGCTCTGCGCAATCTCACTGGAGGCGAGCAGCAGCTCCACGGCCCGGGTGGCACAGCCCACCACAGGAGGGGGGAGCGAGTTGGAGAACAGGTACGGCCGCGAGCGCTGCCTCAGCAGGTCAATGAGAGGCTTAGGGCCAACTGTGTAGCCACCTGAAAGAAACAAATTATGAAAAGCAGCAGTAAATAGGCAGAACTTGATTGTTATCAAAGTCACAGGTCAGATGGAGACATACCAGCTGCTCCTCCCAGTGCTTTCCCCAGGGTGGAGTTTACAATGTGAACTCTGTCCATCACTCCCAGGAGCTCGTCCGTTCCTCTGCAAATGACAGGGAGCAGTCCCATTAGTTTATCCCCTCATAATGACAGGAAGAGATAGAGCCTGACTTTAAGAAATCCTACACATCCCCTATGTGTTCTTTAGTACTTTGGTGACACACTGTATATTCTTATAAATGAATAAACTCTAGTAACCAATGTGTCTTGGAAAAAGGAAAGACAGGAGGTTGAACACCTAACGAGGCACTCCACCATCGCCTCTTGTGTTTAAACTGTTGCAAATTTTCCACGATGTTCCTTTAATGCTATGCCATACATAAAACACACATTAAAAAGTGAAACAATAAAAAAAAAAAGCTCTTGCACTTTTGGGTTAATCAGCATCTTACCCACCTGCCCCGGGGCCCCAGGAAGCCAGTGGCGTGGCATTCGTCTATGAACACCATGGCTCCGTACTGTTCAGCCAGGTCACAGATTCCTGTTAAGGGAGCCACGTCTCCGTCCATGGAGAAGACTCCGTCTGTCACTACCAGCCGCATACGAGATGACTGAGGAGGACAAAACAGAGTCCTGAGGATCAGAGGAGTGCACACTGGGCCTGTCAGTCTAATCAATACTGTGACCATGACCTGACCCCGTCACCTCAGTAATATTGGTTTCATGCACCGTTAAACTCAAATAGACGTGCTGTGAGACTGACATGTGAACGATTGACTCTGAATAAGTCCATGAGATACGGTATGAGCCTCAGATGGGGAAAGCTGTGGTGAGCATTTATCACTATTGTTGATGTGCTTTATCAATATCAGTTTTTTTCCTCAAATCGCACACACAGCACAGGATGCAACGCATGCTATTGAGAAATTGGGAAATATCCAGCAAGAGTAAGAGTCAGGACATGCCTTTGTTGCTTCACATGATACTAGAAAGGGGAATTATTTTAAAGGGTTGGTTCAAAACTACAAAACAAAACAGATTTTCTCAGTCACCTGTAGATGTATCTAGCCATACAGACGGTTTTGGTCTTATTTGCCCTGGTTTTGCCTTCGCCCAAATACAAGTGACCGTTCACTAAGCCCCGTCCCTCTTAGTTACTGTTGCTACACCTGTCAAGCTTTCCGTTCTTGCGTTGCAAATAATGCAGTTTACAATTATAACAGTGGCAGATTTACCACTACACAAAAGCAACTTCTCATTTTTAGGTGATGACCATCGATTTTGTTTCCAGCTGACTCGATTTAAAAGGAGAATCTTTTAAAAGGGTCTCAAATACACACTTGATGGCTACGTACATGATGTAATGCTAAAAGACTGAGGCTAAAGCTAACACGTCCCAGGCAAAAAGTCAGTCTAGATAACCCAAATAAGAGTTTCCTGAAAGAAATAGTCCCTGCAAACTACTAATATGTTTGGATATTTGATTATCACTCTGGACAGGATGGAGAATATGACTCACTTATCATATTCTAAAATATTAAGGCACTATATCAGCAGTATAAACATTAATTAAATACACATTAATGACGTTTGTTTCCATGTAAAAAGCCGCTCCTCTTGTCCTTCTACAGCATAGGAAGAGGCCCACACACACCTGAGACTCTTTGAGCTTGTTCTCCAGGTCACCGAGGTCCATGTGTTTGTAGCGGAGCCTCTTTGCTCGACAAAGACGGATCCCGTCGATGATGGAGGCATGGTTTAGCTCATCAGACAGCACTGCGTCATCGGGGCCCAACAGAACCTGGCATAAGAGTCATAGGATACTTTATCGATCATGACAAGGGAATCCTTTCTGTTCTCGTTCCAGTCTGCAGGAGGTGTGTAAAGCACGACGTACCTCAAACAGTCCAGCGTTGGCATCGAAACAGCTGGCATAGAGGATGCAGTCTTCCCTCTCATGAAACTCTGCGAGCTTCTGCTCCAGATTTTTGTGTAGATCCTATAAACCAGAGGGAACTCATTAAAAGGTGTAGTCTGCAATTCTAATCCAATACACTTTTTGTCAAATTCAGCAAATATCTCCTTACGGTCTGCCATATAAGCATATTTTGCTGTGATTTAATTGCAATAAATGAATCAAAAGCATGCCGAAATAACTACATCATGATGCCAACCTGTAAAAAGTCTGAATTCATGCTCTGTCATGTCTGTGCACAAGACCACAAGCAAACAACTTTTAAAATGCTTGTTTTCTGAATGGAGTTCGGGTTGATCAGGACTCTCCAGAATCGTAGACTCCACCTTTAACCTCCGTGAGATTTAGCCGTAACACAGCTACTTATAAGTTGTTGTCCATGTGATAATGTGCTCATTGAGTGGTGAAGCAGCCACCATACCTGTGTGCCACAGATGAACCTGACAGAGCTCAATCCAGCACCATATGATTTAAGAGCATCAATCCCAGCCTGCACCACCTCTGGATGACTGGACAGCCCGAGGTAGTTGTTGGCACAGAAATTCAATATGCCTGAGAGAGACAGAGACAGAGAGTTTAGATACAATAGGGCCAACATATCAGAACAAAGAGCGGCAGAAAAAACAATGCCTGGGACTGTGGCGTTGCCATCGAGATGAATTGAACAGAGTCACTTTCACACATGAGGGGTCATGGCCTAAAGTCAATGGGCCATTCAGAAATCAGCAGAGTCAATCTCTGGCAAAGGTTCATGAAGTGTAAACACTGGCTGCTGCTTTGCTGCTACAGCAAACAGGGCAGAGATTAGCTGCTGCTGTGGCCACTTCTGAATTCATTAATA
Source organism: Oplegnathus fasciatus (assembly GCA_003416845.1). NCBI lineage: Eukaryota > Metazoa > Chordata > Actinopteri > Centrarchiformes > Oplegnathidae > Oplegnathus > Oplegnathus fasciatus. Next base: position 2,666,483 of record NTHP01000013.1, read on the forward strand.
CATATCTAACAATTATGTTTCCTTTAACTTTTGCTATGAAAGTCAAGTCTATAACAGCTTACTGGTGATGTTAGAAGCCATTTTAAAGGTCTGTCATGGCTAACTGGCTCCGACTTATTTGACATTAGTTGATGTGGTTTTGAAAAGTTGACTTTTTGGACATTTTTTGGTAGAAGTTGGTGCTGTAAATAAACTCAGTGACATTAGCAGGCTTGTTGTGTGTCCTCCAGTAACGTTACATGACTTGTTAACTGTAGTTTGATTCAAGTTCAACATCAAGATAACATCGTGGCAGAGCGCCAACTCAAAAACAACCATGTTTTTATCTTGAATTGGTACCTCATGGTGCGTTTAAGGACAGTAAAGTCTACTTATATCACATGCTGCTGCTGTAAACTACTACTACTCACTGCTACGACTGCCGCCCACGTTGATTTGAGGACCCTGCTTGGACGTGATGATCCTCTCCGCTTTCCACGTCCCCGCCGCTCGGATACCGTCGAGCTCGTTCTCCAGCACCGCTCTGGCTTCGGCGACAGCGGCGTAGCTCCGGTTCAGAGCCGAGGCCGAGGGCCGCAGGACGCCCCGGGCCGGTCTCACCAAACTCCGCGCAGCTTTTCCGAGAGACATGACGGTGGTCGAGTCGTGTGTTTACGGTGTCAAACGTGCAGGAAGGCTGAACGTAAAGACCGAGCCGAGGCGTGGCTGCGTCACGTAACAAGGGTGGGCGTATGTGTGGAGGACCAATCAGAGGCCAGAACACTTGCCAAGTGGCTTGTTTTGTCCAATCAGGATTCAGAGAGTATTTACTGACCGGTTGAGCTCCACTATGGCAGCATGTTGCCTAATATAAACTGCTTTAATGTGAGACTCCCTTTTAGATTCACATTCTCTATGTTTGGGTCGTTATTAACACACGCGCACACACACATTTACTTAAGTCACTTTTGGGGAATTTACATAGACATACACTCATTTCCAATAGATTTACCCTAACCCACTACCTGCCTAAACCTTACCCTTACCCCAACCGTAACCTAACCCTAACCTTAACCACTGACCCAAAAATGAGCATTTTCCAAATTGGGGACACGGCTTTTGTCCCCAGTTGGACAAGCCGTCACCAATTAACTGGTCTTGAGTCTGAAATGTGTCCCCGAAAGTAAGACAAGTCAGACACACACACATTGACTGTGACCCTTAAAATATGTTTCTTTTTTGTTTACAATTTCCACTGCAGAGTGATAGATGTGAATACAGGACAGGACATGGAATTGTACCCCACATGTGGGTAATTTCATGTTAAATTGGATGGTAACACCAATGCTTGTATTCCAGTGCCTCAACGTACAGAAAAGTATGTACAAAACATGATTGTAAGTATGTCTGCTTTTTGAAAATCTAAAATTAAGTAAAACCTGCACAGCGATGTGTTTTCATTTTCATTGTGTATTCATGACTCAGCAAAGCCACAAGTCAAATCTAATTAACAACAGACAGGAATTAAAAAAGATTCGCAGTGGTCCCAAACCTGCAAAGCCATGAATTGGATGATACAGTTAGAAACCTTAATGCGTCGCACTTTGAGATTAGAATGAGAACAGCCAGACTTCCAGTTAATACTTTTAGTTTAATATATGACAGACAACTGTCACGACTTCCTGTTAAACTTCAAGTAAGACATCTTCACAAGGGAATGCTGGATGTAAAAAAAACCTCATTCAGTTATCTTTGACATCCTACATCAATAATGACGTGAAGCCTCAAACTATTCCATGATGTAATAGCTGAGCTTCTCTTACATAAGTTTACAGTGTTTGCTACTTTGACAGGGGCGTTTTCTGTAACCCATCGTATTTGACAACATATATATCAGCAATATAACACATAATCTATGTTGCAAAAGTTGTTTTTCTGTAACAATATCCTCTCTCTCTCTCTCTCAACAGCAGGAATGTAACCATATAAAATGTGCAAATGTTTGCATTCCACACATGGACAAACCCTCATGACAATGTCAAGTAAAAACCTCGGTCCTTCATCAAATAACATTAAATTTATCAGTTAAAAAACACGTTTGCTCCCCAGTAAAGAGCAGTATACACAGCTATGACGTCCTTCGTCAGATACGGGTTGCAATTCCCATGTCAGATGTGCCATTCAACCATTCATCTAGAGATCTCCATTTGTCAGCCGATGGCGCAGGAGCTTCATGAGTATTGTTAGCGTGGCAGGTTTAAAGTGTAGCTTAAGACTCGGAGTGGTTGGTGTCCTGTGAGGAAGCTCTCAGCGATGGCAGACGATCAGCTGCTTTTGCTCGTTCTGCTAAAAACCTGTCGAACTCTGCAGAGGGAGAGAAGCAGGATTAGACAAGATGACACTTAATCAATTGTCTAAAGTAAATGTACTGAATATACTGGGATAGAGAAGTAGGAAATAAAAAGTAAGCCAGAACAATGCAACTGCTGGTGGTGTTAACATAAATAAATGAGAAAAATACCAGATGAAACTTTTGTAAGTTACAACCTTGGGCTGATTCTGTGGACGGTGATTCAGACATCTGTGAGTTGTTCATGTTGTTTAGAGTTGGTGATTGCAACCTTTTTTTCAGACGTACCCTGCAGCCCAGTCAGATAAAGTCAAGTACCCCTTCATCACCCGCCCCCATCACCCTGTGTGTCATTCCGCTTCCTGGGGACCATCATCACCCAGGACCTCAAGTGGGAGCTGAACATCAGCTCCCTCACCAAAAAAGCACAGCAGAGGATGTACTTCCTGCGGCAGCTGAAGAAGTTCAACCTGCCAAAGACAATGATGGTGCACTTCTACACCACCATCATTAAGTCAATCCTCACCTCCTACATCACCATCTGGTACGCTGCTGCCACTGCCAAGGACAAGGGCAGGCTGCAGCGTATCATTCGCTCTGCTGAGAAGGCGATTGACTGCAATCTGCCATCTCTCCAGGACCTGTACTCCTCCAGGACCCTGGGGCGTGCAGGAAAGATTGTGGCCGACCCCTCCCACCCCAGACACAAACTGTTTGAGACTCTTCCGGGCAGGCTGCGGTCCATCAGAACTAAAAACCTCAAGCCATAAAAACAGTTTCTTCCCATCTGCAGCTGGCCTCATCAACAAGGCCCCGGAATAAACTCGATTCTGATTCTGATCAACACCACTGTTCATGTGGTATAATTGAAATGTCAATTTTGAGATTGGTTTGCTCAACTTTGCATTTGTACTACTGCAAGCTAGTCCACAATCTCTCCACATACCTCCGGGTAACTGCAGAAGTACCCCCTGGGGTACAAGTGCCCCTGGTTGGGAATCACTGCTTTAGAGTAGTTAGTAGTTCTTGTAGTGGTAGTACTGAAGAACCTTTGGGTCCAACTAATCCTGAACTGATTAATTGACAGAATAACTTAATTTTGTTCTGTTTCATGAAAAATAAAAATATGGCAGCAGTCTTTTTGGAGTAGATAATTAAAAACTGCATCGCTGCGTAGAGCTTCTGTGCTGAATAGGTCTGCAGAGAGGTAGTATGTGGCACCACATGCCCAGTTAGCCTCTAGTGCCACCTACAGGTCAAATGCAGAAATACTTAGCAGCAGATATGAAACTGATGGGTAGAAATTAAGAGTTTAATATATTTTAAAAAGTAGTGCAAAACGTGATCAAAACTTCAAGTTGAGCCTGTAGCTCTGAGTCAATTCAGCACAAAATAATCTTCCCTTTAAACAGTCAAAGTGCCCAAGCTAGTGAGCATTATATGCACACTAGCATTATGACAGACCACACATCAAATATAGAGCAGGTTTAACATAAAACAACTCCTCAAATGCTGCAGGTGTACATGAATGCAAAATAAAATAATGGGTGATAAAAGCTGCTTATTTTAAAAAGGAAGTAAATCGTAAAGCCCCTCACCTTCACTGGTCACACCATCTGAATCCTCAAAGTCATCATACTGTGTCACAAACAGAAAAGACATATTTAGCATCACGTATCTATACACAACTTGTGCAGTTAAAGGGTTTTTCCTGTTTGGCTTTGTGTGGTGGATATATCAGATCGTTTTTAATAGTTTGGACTGTTACATTTATTACTTGATATTTTTGGCACATATGTAATATGTTGACTTTGTTCACCATCTTAGTTTAGCATGTTAGCATGCTAACATTTGCTAATGCATTAAACACAGACTACAGCTGAGGAATCACCAAAGTGATAACAATTCATCCTGAAGGAAACATGAAATTCTGAAACAAATTTCTCAGAAATCCAGAAAATACTTGTCGAGGTATTTCAGTCTGGACTGAAGTAGGGGACCGACCGACCAACTGACATCACCATCCTGGTGTTTATTGAGTATTTAACCCACAATAACAATATACAAGTTTCAGGCAGTGATAATCAGAATATATGATGCAGGCAGTACAGAGACTTTTAATTCAGTTTTTTGGTTCAACTGTAGAAGCTTGCTTTGGTTTGAGTGTGTACTGAAGAGCTGGGCTTCAGGAGAACTGAAGTTAGTGAGACTCAACACTGAATCAAGTGTTGAAATTAACCAGACTTATCCTTTAGTGAATCAAGAAATGAACAGGAAAAATAAGCAGTAAAACCAAATAATGCAGTTATTACATTTATTTACTTATTTAGTATAGTAATCCAACCATTTACCTCATCATCCAACGCTAGCCATTTCTCAATATCATCCATCACAGTGGACTGGTTGATAGGAATCTAAGAAAGAAAGCAGAGCACCAGGATGGTCAGTGCAGTAAAATATATAATATAATAACTGATAAAACTTTATGGAGATGTAACAAAGCCACCAAACCACCAAAATAAAAATAAAAAAAACACAAAAGAACAACCTCAGGTCGGTAAGCAAAGCATGACAGGTATCACAACAATGAAGCACATCAGGACAAACCGAACACTGTCATGCTCTGTAGTGGGCGTAGGCACAAATGTCAACTCCAAAAAATATCTGTCTTCACCACATACAAGCATGCAAACCATGAAACCTGTGTTTCATCCCAATACCCGAACCACCAAACCAAAAAGAGTGATCCAAACAAAAGCAATCCAGACCACAGCAAAGGTAAATTGCATCCTCATGACAAAACCAAGAGACAGAGGGCGTGGGAAGGTGAATCAATGTAAAACCAGGACACATTTTGGAGACAGACCCACCATTCCCCTTTTAATCATCCAATCTAACTTTGGTGAGGAGCTGCAGGTTGAGGCTGGGCTGCCATCCTTCATGCACAGACAGAGAGTTCATTTAGGAGGGAAACAGTTACTGAGACAAAGCAACATACACTGAGTCTTTTATCGGCCAGGTAAGGTTTTAAAGGAGGTTTTCTTCCTCCTACAAATAATACAGCTCAGACATTGTGTACAATACCATGAATATCCGTGCAGTGAGCGTGTTACTCTTTGCACATAAGACCTCAGAATTTGACTTGAGGTTGGTGTCAGATGTGAGGACTATGATAGTATTGGGTTTTTCATTTTTAAAAAAGCTAGAAACATTTCTTAAGCCAAATAAGCGATTTCCACACTTAATTTTCCAGCAGTCCCAAAGGTCACACCACAAATGAGAAAAAGTCAACGATGTCAGCCGATAAATCTCGTGACTAAACCTGTTAAACTGTGAAAAACCTGAATTACATGGCGTCTTTGCTTACCGTTCCAGCGTTTAATAGTCTGATGTCCTGGGCCTGAGCCAGGCCGTCCACTGCAACTTCACTCTGCTCGCTGAAACACAAGATTTGTACATTGGTTGACAGCCATGAAAGCTAATAATTTCAATTAACACACAGTGAAACGCTGGCACATATCTTTTAAAGGAATTAGAGGGAATGAGCCGGAATTAAACTCCAAAATAAAGATCAACATCTTTGCAAACGCCATTCCTGAGAACTTACTTGGGAAAGAGCTGCATGACTGCTCTGTTAGATTGTAACTGCAACCCTGTGACATCAACTGAATTTGCTTCATTACTCAAACAGCATTAGTTCAGTGATTCCTAACTGTTTTTATCTGATGTACCATCACAGATGAACTCAAGTACCATTCATCGACACCAACAAATGGTGTTCATGTTATTTAACACTATCTATTATATAAAAGTGGACATTGATGCGGTAATTTGTTCATATAATTGAACTGTCGGTGTTTGGTTTGGTCAAGTTTGCATTCATACTGTTAATGTACCACCAGGAGTGGCAGAAGCTGGACGTTTTAACCATGTATCAATTACTTGTAGCTAACAACTGTAACTGTTTATCCATCCCATCCATTACTTTCAGCTAACTGTTTCAACCATTTATCCATTACTTTTTCTATTGCAATTAGCAATTGGAATCACTGTTTAGCGTTAAGTTAATACCAAAAAACAGTCTTTGCAACTTGTGTTTACTATGTATGTCTTTGAGGTCATTAAAACTATAGTTTACAGTTTTTCTGTACCTTGGTCTTTGTTGAGTTGAGACATTGATTTTCTGTGATAATGTGTCATCTGATTCACTTGTACCTGCAAGAAGAACAGCAACAAGTTTAGAGTCCATAGAATAAGTAGAGGCATACATACACTGTACATGTGCAGTATGTAGGTATGCTTGTGCACAACATAATTCATTTATTAATAACTACACATAAATAATAAAAACGCACATTCAGAAAATGTACCAAACTGGAGTACTCACTAAGTCTTGCCATATGACTGGACAAACTGTCGGCTTTTGACTGGCTGAGTGAGCTGTCATTGGTGACTGATGCAACCCCCGATTGGCTGACAGACTCAGCTGTCAAATCGAGGTTTGTTAGGTTGACATATGTGTGGCTCTGAGAGACAAAAAGCCATAAATTCAAAGTTCACTACGCAAACATTTCATAGAATTCTGAGTACTAAGCTGTGAAGTGAGAATAACAACCAATTCAAAAGTTATTGCCATGGTCTTTACCTTCTGTGCTGTGTTTTGACCATTTGTTATTCGTCTTTCAAACCTGTTAACAGCAGAACAAAATTATATCAAATGGTGAAACAGAGCCTGCTGAAACATTACTATCCTATTATTTAATTAATAAATAAGGCAGTATAATAGTAATAATCGTAGTTAACCTGTGGTAGCGAGTAAAGGCGGTGTTCATCTCATCGTTAGTTGCCAGCAACTCTTCAATCAGCTTCTCCTCACTGAGTCTGGGGACGATCTTCCCTATCCTCTCTTGCATCTCCTTACATACTGTGTATAACTGCTAATGACACAATCAGACAAAGAATGCGTGGGTGGGGGGTTGAGGGGGCAGATGCAACACAAAATGTATAAAGTACGAGATCAGTTAAGGGTAACGCACTGTTTCTCAACAGAAGTGGATGGAAATGATTTTCTTGCATAGTACTTCACATTAATAAAGCCTGAGTTTTTGTTGGGTTTTTTTACCTCCAGCAGCTCCATGTCTGCTTGTTTTACCGTGACAGGATCCAGCTGACTCATCATGTCTGACATCATAGTCAGGTTGCTTCGCACCACTCCCAGCTCTGTCTTCAGCATCTTTATCTGGAATATCAATAATATTTCCTGAATGAACACAGCTATAATAAGTCTTTGCAAATGGAAAATACTGTTTTCATAAGTGTTGGAGGCCAAAATGAATTGACAAACATAGATACAAAAAGGAGTTGTGGGACAGCCAACATGGGAAACGACAAGTGATTAATTCCTAAAATATCCAGTGCAGCAAGGCCATCACCTGGCTGGGAGTGAAGGCATTGGTTCCCTCTAGGGCCAGCTTTAGCTCAGAAGTCTGGGGTGGGATGAGCGGAGATTTGGAAGATAGGAGCACAGCAGGCAGAGTAGTGACAGCAGGCCCGTTCCCAGGCAAAGTCTGGTAAGCAAAGGCACAGAAATGACCCGAAAGAAAAACAACCAAAGATGATAGGTAGCACCCAAATATCGGCGGTGAGTGCACCAGCCATGTTTGTACCTTTTTTGGGGCTTGGGCGGATGAGTAACCATCCAGTTCTGTCATGGGGAACTCAAGTCCTTTCCTTCGCAGGTCTTCGTACACCGACACCACACCCGTCAGGTCGGGTGAGCTGCGGAATGCATCAGCCCACGCCTTGACAAAAGAAAACCACAAATTACTACCAGGCTGTAGAGCAACCAGGACTGATTATAACATGATGACAACCTGATTTTTTTCCCATGCTGCCACACTGTTGCCAAACATGTAATGTGGCATTTCTTACCTGTACGATGCTGAGCACTCTGTCATGCAGGACTAATGGAGGGTTGTTTCTCGGGATGATCGCCCGCACCAGAACCCCCTCTACAAAATCCCGTGTCGTCACCAGGATGTGAAACCTGTAGCCACAGTTCTTCACACAAGTCTCCAGGACCTAACATCAGAGGGAGACGTGGAGAGTCAGCAGAAGCAGTAAAAGGCTACATTTCACAACTCAAACCAAGTGAGGAGAACATAAACAGGGAGTCAACAGGGTGGTGGCGGAACATGAAGGGTGACGAGGGAGCAACACTCACAGTGAGCGCCAGCATAACCTCCTTGAAGTTCTTGTTTCCAACAATCCTTTTCTTTATGGCTCTGACTGCTTCTTTGGGTCTGTAATCAGAGAATTTTCAACAGTCAGAGGCATGCAACCTCCAGAGGACGGGACTTGTTCCTGATGCTGACAGATAACAGACACACAGGCATACACACACCCTTCCTCCGAGCTGTTGATCATGTCGCAGATCTCCATGTTGAGGGCCCAGTCTTCTGATGGCAGGCTGGAGCTGGTCGCACACTCTGTGAAAAAATAGGTGAACATACACTACTGAGTAATATGAAACTAATGACTAAAATCAATTATACAGTAATTACAGTTTACTCTGAAATTGATCTTATAGTTCTTGATCTTATAGTGCCTTTATGATTATTAATAAGATGATTTTGTCATCTATTAATGCTTAGTATATGTCTCTCACAAAATAAAAAATAATTCCTTCTTAGCTTAACAAACATAAAACTTCACAGTAGCTACAGTACACCGTATTTTCTGACAACAACAAAAAAATAGTCCACAAATTAAGTTTGTGGTCAGATGAGGTGTTCCACAGGGATCAATCGTAGGACCCTTACTCATCTTAATACCTGTACATGATATATAACCTGCAGTTGATTACAAGGTCTTTCTGTATGCTGACTTATATGTTGATTCTTTAAATGGAAAAAAATAATAAACAATAAACAATAAATCATTGACTGTGCATGTCATTTCTGTAGCTTCTTTTCTTTCTGTACAAAGATGATAAGTTATATTTTTGATTGCATTAAAGAACCCATGTAAAAATAGGACTTTTTAAATCACTAGTATTTAGCAGCAAGTCATGTGTAAAAAATACCTAAATAGCCAAGCACCAGACTGATTTCAGGTGTTTAAGTGTAAGAGACAGTATAATTATATATACAGTAAAACTGGGCAAAGTCAAAATGCTGTCAAAATTCATAGATGTGGCTCTTCTCAATGTTTGGGGGCCAAAATTTGAGACAGCTGATGTGAGATACTCTGAATCTATTACAGTTTTTAAAAACAGTTGTGAATACTTTACATTCATAGATATGGAAAGAGGACAGATGGGTGAGTGTATTCAGTATTTCTAATTTCTAATGTACAGTTTGCATGATGAGTGACACTCTATCTAATATAATTAAATCTGCTTATCTCTTTATTTTAATGACTAGCTCTCAATTTCCGTCAGTCAATGGACCCACATGTGCAATCATTAGGCTAAAGCCGAATGTGAATCTAATTTAGGTCAGGAGGATGTCGGCCACTTGTCGTCCCGCCCCAGCTATTGGCAGGTTAAACAGACACAACAACAACCAATCAATTTGAGCATCACGGCAGATAAATCCCGCCTCCGCCACATCATTGAGCGGCGGACGCGTCAATCAAACCACGACCCATCGCTCCTCTCTGTCAGCCTTAATACATTTAGCTTGGGTTCATTATTTTAATGTATTGATATTATATACGCATCAGCTCGTACAATAAAAACCCTTTTTAATAAAAATGGAGAAGCAGCCCGACAGAGATGTGAGTGTCGGAGGCGTATTGACTCCTGCAAAGGTGACTGAGCCTGGCTGAAGCATTTGGTTATTACAATGTAACGATTAGCGGCGGTTATAAAACGGCTCACCTATCCGCTGTCCCACCGGCGTGCTGAACGGATTCCCCAGTAAAAACTCCATGTTGAGCGCGGTGAGGGCCCAGCAAAGCGCCGACGTCCCCGGGCAGAGCCGTATGCTACAAGCCGCCCCGCTCGCTCCTGCGGACTGCTGCTGCTCACACAACAAAGTGGGGCACCAGTTGAGCTGCGTCATGCTTTAAAGGGAAAGCAGCCTGCAATTATCAGGTCGGTGTGCTGATGTTACTCTAACTGCACCTCATACAGGCACTTTATGCTCCTGCACTCTGCAATGAAAATCAAGTGCTCTTAGGAAGTCACTTCTGTCTTTATATCCACTATTATTCTGAGACAATATTTATATTACTGCTGCATTCAGGGGCGATGTAACCATACATGAAGAATACCATCTGTTACTATGAAGACTGAAGTAACAGGTCAGATGTATGCTTAAATACACCATATTTTAAATGAACAAGTATGTTTGTACACATGTACAAAACTATACAAAACAGAACAACACAGAAAATCTACTGACATTCATTTGTCAGTTTTAACCCCTTATGAGATTGAGATCTTCATTGTTTGGGGTCCCACAGACCCTATATGTAAAAATAATAATGATAACTGCAAAATTAACTATTTTGCCCCCTTTAAATACTTACTGTCCTTATTAAAACTCAATATGTAGGAAAAGTATTGAAGTGATAAACGATCCCATGACACAAACTGAGCTTGCACAGAAATGAGCTTAAAGTGTTGTTATTACACTAAACTAGAATATATGTTGTGTTTTATATGTCATATAGGCTATGCATGAACATGTACAGTAAATTCCTTTTGCCTGCCAAATAGTCTTTCACAGGCAAAGAGTGTTCAGTATGTTATCCTACATGTTACTTATGTTTGGGGTCAGTTAGACCCCAGAGAGGTCTAACTCCCTGTTAGATCTCTTATGAATACACTCCTAAAAAGCAACATCCATTAACAGAAAATCCAAATAGTCTAATTTGGGATTTGGGAGGGGTAGTGCTGCATAAAAAGTCATGTCATGATCAATTGAAAATCCATTATATTTAATGTTTTACTGCTGAAGTAACGCATCATTTTCTGTAGTGGACTTCTGAAACATGGCATCAGTTCAAAACCATGTTGATGAGTAATTTCATAAAGTCAGGAAAATGGTAATAAAAAGGTAATAAAACAATGTTAAGTATGTTTTTTTTTAAACTTTTAAATAGGGTGTGGTGTCTCTAGAACCACAAACACAGCGTTGGGGTTAAAGGGATACTCCAGTGACTTACAATGGGACTTCCATAAAGTTGGGGGACTCACAAGAGATAGATTAAAACAACTGAATGGTAAAAATTGAAGCATCCTTAATGATATCCTGACTTTAAATTCCTAGTATGGGCCAAGCTCCAGAAACAATGAATCATATGTTTCCCATAATGCAACTAGGTCTTTCATTAGGATGACATAATCAGGGTTATTTTTCATACTTTGGAAATCTTCTCCTAAACCACAAAAGACATTATACAACTATTATAACTGTAGTGCCCCTTTAACACTGGAAGTACATTTAAACAGTAAGTGTTATTGAAAAGCAAAAAAACTCAACACAAATTCCACTTACTTACTTCTTGTTGTGGAGCTCTCAACCATTTCAAACAGTCTTCATCAAACATACCATTCTCATCCATGTTGGCTTTAAAGTTGAGCTTGACAGCTCATTCTTGGCCTTACTCTAGACAAAACAATCTCAACTCAGTGTCCACTTATTTGCTCTGGGGATTTTGACCGCGTCACACCAAGATGTCAAGCTCAACTTTTAAGACGTAGACAAGAAGTCCTAAAAGTGCTTAGATTAATGGAAACTCCATCTGCTGATGAAGACTATCCACACAGAAACATTTCTTTCTTTGGCAAATACTCACCGGCCACTTTATTAGGTACACCTTGCTAGTACTGGGTTGGTCCCCCTTTTGCCTTCAGAACTGCTTTAATTCTTGGTGGCATAGATTCAACAAGGTGCCTGAAACATTCCTCAGAGATTCTGGTCCATATTGACATGATAGCATCACGCAGTTGCTGCAGATTTGTTGGCTGCACATCCATGATGCGAACCTCCCGTTCCACCACATCCCAAAGGTGCTCTATTGGATTGAGATCTGGTGACTGTGGAGATCATTTGAGTACAGTGAACTCATTGTCATGTTCAGTAAACCAGTTTGAAATGATTTGAGCTTTGTGACATGGCGTGTTATCCTGCTGGAAGTAGCCATTAGAAGATGGGTACACTGTGGTCATAAAGGGATGGACATGGTCAGCAACAATACTCAGGTAGGCTGTGGCATTTAAACAATGCTCAATTGGTACTAAGGGGCCAAAAGTGTGCCAAGAAAATGTCCCCCACACCATTACACCACCAGCAGCCTGAACCGTTGATATAAGGCAGGATTGATCCATGCTTTCATGTTGTTTACGAACCTACCATCTGAATGTTGCAGCAGAAATCGAGACTCACCAGACAAGGCAACATTTTTCAATCTTCTATTGTCCAATTTTGGTGGGCTCAACAAGTCATTTTTGCCCAGAGAACTGCCGCTCACTGGACATTTTCTCTTTTTTAGACCATTCTCTGTAAACCCCAGAGATGGTTGTGCATGAAAATCCCAGTACATCAGCAGTTTCTGAAATACTAAAACCAGCCTGTCTGTCACCAACAACCATGCCATGTTCAAAGTCACTTAAATCACCATTCTTCCCATTCTGGTGCTTGGTTTGGACTTCTTGACCATGTCTACATGCATTGAGTTGCTGCCACGTGATTGGCTGATTAGATATTTGTGTTTATGAGCAGTTGAACAGGTGTACTTAATAAAGTGGCCAGTGAGTGTATTTACCTTCATTATGCGTGTCTAGGCCTTAATGGTAAAAACAAAAAAGAAAAGACAATTAACAATAAGACAATTAGGATAAATAGGACAGGTGAGGACATGGACACCTATGTGTGGGTCACATTTTCTCCACGCTTGTGTTGTGTGGTTCTCTGCCACATGGGTGCACTGTTCGATTTCACATTTCACAATATCAGGTTATACAGCCTGAAGCTTTCTGTCGTCCTCCCATCAAGACTCGATTATTACCGACTGGGCAAAGCCAACAGTTGTCCTGGGTCCTCAGGACTCCAAGTGCCTGGAGTCTTACTTTGTGTCAACTGGTTTGAGCTTTTATAATTGAAAGTTTGATTGGGAATATACAACATTAAAGCACAATACAAAGTGACATGATGAGGACCTTAAGGTGGGTCCTGATTTATTACCTGATTTTGAGGCCCTGTCTTGAAGTGGGTTTCTGTGTCAAAATCTAATTTTAAAACCTTCATTATTTCACTATTTTGCGTTTATGTTGCATATTCTTAAATTAATCGGTGTTTAATCGAATTACCACACAGTAAACCTGGGGTCAGGTAATGTTCCAGCATAGAAAAATGTACACATTGTACAGATAGTGGGAACAACAGGGGGTTAATAGGGGCCCCAGCAACTCCAATTTTGCCCCAGGTAGGTTATTCTAGCCTTACCTACAGTAAGCAAACACTTCTGCCTGAACTTACAGACCTCTGAATATTTATGCATGTCACATTACATGTAACCTTGTAGCCTTCTAGATCATTTATAACAAAATACAAGTAATAGTTAGCTGATTTCCAAGAAATGAATGTTTACTCTCTGAAATGTCACTCTCAGTGACACATTTGTTTTGTTTGATCAAAGCCTTGATGTGAATGTGTGACACAGTGACTCTAAGCCCAGTAAACAACAAAGAATAAACTTTTCATTCTTACTGCTGATGCACAGCCCTCTCCTCTGTACACCAGCGGAGTGATACAGTTTTGCCCATTAAAAACAGAAGCATATGTGGCTTGTGTGGGTGATCACAGAGCAGATCAAAATGATGGCATCTCTTCCTTCAGGAAAAGTGTAAGGTTTTCCTTAAGGGGTCGTCTAACCTGATTGAGTTCATTGTTTGATCTCCTTCCAGAAACAGGGGTGACCCTGTGGTCTTTGCACTGTTTGAAAAATCCAGTTTGTCTGAGGTAACTGCAATTAAATCTCTTTCACAATCTTCTGAGTAATGGTTTCATATTTGTATGTGGGTAAATGTACCTCCAGTATACTTTCAGTGCATTAATGCTGCTGCATGGTGCCTAACAAGTCTGTTTTACCTCAATGGTTGCTATGCTACTGTATGAAGACAAATGCATGTAATGACCAATCAATGTAACATTTTACGGGGAATAATACAGATATCTATATTGATTATTATTATGGTTATGTTTTTATGCGTATGATGATGATTATTGTTATTTTTATGTATTAATAAGTCATGTTAGTACTAATGTTAATAGCATCTGTATTCAAGTATTTTAAACAGTATGAACTTCTGCTCTATGTAATGTATTCAAATAAACAGCTCAGCAATAAATACCACCTTTATGAATGTTTTGTCCACCTCCATTGACGGACTTTGACAACATCTTTTCTCTTTTTGATTGTTTTATTTTGAAAGTTTTTAACGGAAGTACTAGTATGGTCTTGTTTCTGCCCTGACGCTTAAACATTGATCCACGTGCATTCAGATTAACAGGTGTTCACTGCCCTCCAGTGGTCATAGTTAGGAACTGCAACATACAATTAAATCCGGTGAATACTTTCAAAATAAAGCGACCGATCTGATGCGGTCACAAACAACTAATCATATTTATTGTTCTCTGGAGGTCACAGTGAGAGACTACAACTCCACATTCTTAGAGAGGATAATACAGATATAAATAAGATCATACATAGTCATGTTAGTACTGATGTCAGTAGTATCTGACATGCCACACCTAAGAAACTGGAAATGTCGTGTGGTGTTCATCCAATAGGCTGAAATGTCACAGACATGGCATCATCACTGTCAATTAGATTAACATCAACTGGAAACATAAACTGATTCTGTGCAATTCAGGAGCTGGTCGCTGTCTGTCAAATCTTGTTTCTTCTGCAGGAACTGAACCAGAGTCCTTTGTTGTGAGATTGTGAGGGGGTGTGAGGGGGAGACATGCTGGATATCTTTAACTTTAATACCACATATATATTACCAGTATGTAAAATAAGTTTGGGTTTGAGTTATTTATAGCAAGTTTCAGGGATAAAAGCCTGTTCAATATCACACTTGAACAACTCTCTAATTCTCAAAAATAACAAGGCAAGACTTGGGATTCAAATAGCTGTATAAGGTAGCACTTGGATGTCAGCGTAATCACCAAAAGGCATTTAGCATATGTTGCAGTATATTTTATGTATTTATTTATATTTTATTTAATTTGTTTTTATAAAACTATATATTAGACATCAAAACTCAGTGTGAAACATATCAGATGTGTGAAAAAGGTTTCTCTGCATTCTTTCCCACCACCTTTCCCCTTCTTTACCATCTCTCCTTCACCCCACACTTCCTTTTCCCCTTTTTTCTGTTTTGTTCCCTCTCACAGGCCTCAGTGGCTGACATGTACACACACACACAAAGATCTCTCATTTACTTTCCCTGGATTAAATGTCAGAGACAACTGCCAGGGGGTCAAAATGTAAATGGTTGGACTATGCAGCCATTACATACTGTACACGCACAATACCATAAACTGATTGGTCAGCTCCAAGGCTGAGCCTGGGATTATTAAACGCTTTCAGAAGAAGTTAGAGTCAAAGCTGTGAAGAAGGAAGAAAGGAAAGAGAAAGCCTTTAATTGGCGGAGCATGATATCACCTTTCCAGGGACTGTTAAATGTCTCAGCCAACGCTGCATACAAGAACAAGCAGCTTTTTCACAGGCATCCAATTAGAGTGGGTTGGCAGTAACTTGTCTATATTCACAGTATGTAGCCCCCTGATTAGTCTTCTCAGCCTGCAAATTAAAAAGAGGAGAGCGTTGCTCGCCTGTACACAGGTCTGTTAATCTGCAACCAGCTGTGACGGCCTTTATCAGCTGCCATGAGAACGGAACCACGAAACGGACCACATTACTGCAGGAAAAGAAGCTGGGAAAAAGCCTTACGGACAGACTATGTTCATTATTCAATGTGAATACATCTCTTCCACAAGGTGAAAGTGAATTTTGAAGAAAGGGAAAAAAACATGCATACCAATCAAGATCCCATATGGCTTCACATGTCCATAATTTCTGAGTATTCTTCAGACAAAATGCTCTTTCAGGAAGCATTTAAAGGACAAATTAAAGACAGTGGTCTTGTTACTGGGGCCAGTGCATCTCTAAGTCCGCTGTATGACTCATCTGAGGCTGCAGTGTGTATTATTGTGTGTGTGTGTGTGTGTGTGTGTGTGTATGAGAGGTGAAGGCAGGCAGCTGAGGTAAGTTATGTGGAGCTGAAACCATCTGTTTTTTTCCTCACCACAGTGAACAATAATAACCCCCACCACCACCAGCACACACACACGCACACACACACACACACACACACACACACACACACACAGACACACACACATACCACCATCTCATCCCGTTGTCATGGCAGTACCACACAGGATGGAGGCAGGATGCTCTTTGGAGCAGGTTGTGTATTTAAGTCCTGGCTTCCACTTGTTTCTGGTAAAAAGTTGAGATATTGTCGAACACTAAGTCAGAAGTCAAACACCATCTGATGTGGTGGCAGAGAAACAAAACATCTGGTCTAGAGAACTTTCATTAGTCCTTAATTGTACCTTAATTGTATTGGGCAGAAGTGTGGAGCACATAGTATTTCATTAAGTGCAGTATATACCCCTGGAAGACCAACAGCAACTACAAAAGGCGAGAATTCATGTTTAGAAAGTCCTACGATCAAGAACAACCATCTCTTATCTCAAACAAGATGCTTCTGAATTGTGTATGTGTAAAAGTGGGAGGGACAGCGTAGAGACAAGTGTGTGTGTTGCTGGGTTAATAAAAGAACACATGAGATTTTATAAGATTTATAAGAACAGTACTCTAAATCGCTGCAATGCATTTTGGGTATTTGTCTGTTATTAGTTGTCAGTTAAACCCTTAGATGTCCTGTTTATGCATTGATTAGAATTAAGCTAAAGAGTATTTACTGCAGTCATATGAGCCTACTCTAGAGCTAACTTTGTAGCTTAGCTACTTAGCTTAGCATATTTTAGAGAAATAGACTCTTACCATAATATTTGTTAGTTTGTAAGTATGCCTTTAATAAACCTATTTATTGATTGATAGACAACATAGATTACTGATCATAACTGTTCAGTTGTATGTACATGTTGATGTTTCATTTAAAACGTTCTCTTGATTTTGTGTTTCTTCATATGTAGTGTTGACAGGTATATAGCTGAAATGGATCCAGAATCAGTGACGGAGTCAGACGAAGACAACCCGGACTGTCACTAAATTATTACAACATTTCCTCATCTCACGTAAGGGGCAGGTCAGAAGGTTGGCCCCAACTATCAACCAATGCTGTGCGGGAGCCACAATGCAGCCACAGGAGAGAGGACAACAGGTCAAGTGAAAAGAGTGTCAGTAAACAGTGACAATAAAGTAAACAACTGTTGGCAAATCTTCAATAAGTCTTGTGTTGAATTCAAACAATTATTGTGTGTAAAACGATGAAGACAGCATTTGTAGGTTCCCGTGACCGAGTGATTAAGACAGAAATGCTGAGCACCCTGGAAAAGGAAGAGCATTACACGTCTTTATTATAGCAGCATTGCAAAGATAATACAGTCATCGTCACACAAAATCATAGTACATTATAGACACATTTATTTTTTTGACCATATATGTGAAAATCTTTTTTACAAAACACAGACTGTAAGGCATATTAATGACTAATTACATCCAGTTCAGACGAAGACTTTGGTTTAAGTTATGGACTACTCAATATACTGCATCTCCCCTCTGTTGTACAGCTACTATTAACTGGACCATTTTATAGACCAAACGATTAATTCAATAATGAAAAAAGATAACAACAGAACACAACAAAACTGATTCATCAATAATTAACGTAAAGACTGGCTGCAGTTGTGAGCTAATGTTATTATAATACTCTGCTACAGTACTACAGCAAGTGGCAAAAGGAGATTAGAGAGTGTAGTGTGTTCCCTCAGGCACGTCTACCGTTACAGTGTCTAAAACATCACAAATGGATAGTCAGAGCAGCCATAATAATATCTAATTACCTTAATTGAACAGAAACCATTAGTATATCTACAAGCCAGTCAGCTCCCTGGCTGCAAGACATATAAACACAGTATTTCACAGCAGCAAATGACATAATAGATTATAATACACATCTCTTACATTGTATGCCTATGAGCATCTGAAGATTAGTGTAGATAATCTTTCTTAATAGGGCAGACATACAATATACACCTGAAAGCACTGAGGAGGCTCACATGTGCATCCACGCACACGCACACACACACACACACACATACACACACAGATGCAGAGGCAGGTAGGAACCTCTGTTTTCGTCTGGACGGTGTTACATGACGGAGCAGGTGAAGCCACAGCAGTCTTTCAGGAGCGCAAGTCCAGTTTTAGTGATAAACGGCGCGGACGTCTGCTGGGATTTGGACGCCACCTTCTGATCTTGCAATGCGCCTGATTGAAGAAGAGACGTGACAGTAAACTCGGGTTCACCACAGCATGCTCGCTCATCCTCTACATCTTCACTTAAAGTTACACTCCTAAAATGAGTTTGACATTTTGGGAAATATGTTTCTTTACTTTCTGCACTAAATACAAAGCTGCCACCAGGTTAGCTTAGCTTAGCACAAAGACTGGAAACAGGCGGAAACAGCTAGCAAAATGCACCTCGCAGCACCTCTAAAGCTCAATAATGAATTGTAATTGGTGGTTTTTTTGGGCATTTATGTCTTTATTGGACAGTCCACAGTGAAGAGGCAGACAGGAAACAAGGGGAGAGAGAGGGGGGTATGACATCACAGGACTCGAATCAAACTGTGGTTATGTGGCATACGCTTTAACCATTCGGCTACTGAGGCACTCTCATAAAATGTTACATCCCTTTTATTTAATCTGTACAAAAACTGCAGTGTAAAGACGACAGCGACCAGCAACGTCTCCGCTGGCACCTGGTCGTGACAAAGAAATAGTCCGGCACAAAACATCCTGTAAAACAGCAAGTTGTCGCTTTTACGCTTCAGTTTTCGTATTAAAAAAACGAGATGTAACTTGTTAATTAGTGAGCTTTAGAGTTGCTGGTACTGTAAGTGGATTTCCCTGTTTAAAGTTTTAACTGGCACATTTATCCGGAGCGACTTCAGTGAGCCAGTGTTTAGGGGTTGTAGCAGAACGGTTCAGTCTACGTTTGGATCAGACATCTTTGGTTGAGCCACACAGCTGATGCAAAGATTACAGCTGAAGTACCAGAAAAAGTATTCACACCTAATTATCTTCATTCTCTCACACACAAGTGTCATGAGTGGAGAGAAATGGTGGCTACAAAGATAACTGCAACCCAAGACTTCTTTATAATTGGCAGCTTGCGCATGACAGCCTCAAGGTTAGACTCACCTTTTGCCGCCAATGTCTTGGGAAATTTGGACTGTAAGAAGGTTGCCATTTCTCTGTCCTCCTCTCTTTCCCTGTGGAGGAGAATATTTCCTTGTTTTTTATTTGTCGAACGTGTGGTTCTAAGATTCTTGTTAAATGTCACTGGACTGCATTTGAGAGAAACCAAGGCTACAGGCTGAACTGACGAATCCTCAGGAGAGGATTTTAATCTACTGCACATGGTGTGAATTCACAGCTGCATCTATACACGGGATCCTCTCCTCAGGCCATTTTCACATGCACATTGAATAATGAAAGAAAGTGGCCTCTTACATCCCTGCCGTCTCTCTGAGACCAGTCAAAATGTCACTCAAAGATATTCTGTCACATTAACAAGTGCCTGCTTATCAGTGGTGACGGTGGATATTATTATTCAGTGTAAATATACAGAGAGGATGCACAGAACACAAAGAGACAAGGTTCATAAGAACAGAGCTATGAAGATCAGAGAATACCTTTTAAAACTCACTGGATAGTCAGAGATGTTGCAATTAAGTCATGTCAGAGTTTGTTTTTTATTGTGTAAGGCACTTTTCTCAGTGGAAACGTTAACTGCAAAAAAAAGTTCTGTGGGAAAATCTTCAGACTGATCAACATGCTAAAAGTTCATTGTAAAGTTTAATCTTCACAAAGTTAAATCACCATAATGTGAAGATCCAGACCTGTGCCACTAAGTCAAAGTCCTTTTCAGTCACTCAATTTAATAACCTCACCTCAGCCTTTCAAACTCCACGTCATCCACGAGGAAGTCTCTGGTCTCCACCAGCTTGTTGATCTGCTGCAGCAGCTCCTCTTCCCTCTCCCTGTCCTCCTTGGACTTGTCCTTGTCTGTTCAACAATCGCATGACAAGCCTTATATAAAATACAGCCGTCACTGAGTGTTAAATCAATAAACTACTACGTTTTTTACAGTCATTGCTGTAGGTATACCTGCTGTGGGTTGTTTCGGCAGGTGAAAGAATATTCATTCAGACATCAATCCTTATAGTGCTGCATTTATGCAACACAGGAGTTGTGTACCAAACAACAGACTAACATTGCTACAGCAATACTGCTAGCATGGCTAAAAAAGTTTATAGTATTTTATAGGTTACGAAACACTTCTGTGATGTACTTTTTAGTTGCCACAGCAACCTTCTTCTATATTAGAGCTGTCATCTAAGCTTAATGAACAGAAGAATGTGAGTGTCTATCTGAATAGTTTCAGACAGAAGCTATAACTAAAATTCAAGTGGAGTAGGGGGAAGCCTTGAGAGGCACAGTGCTATTTGAAGTTTGTATGTGTTTGAGGTGACAACAGGTGAGTTTTCTTTTAAAAAGCAAGTCCTGGTTTTTAAATCACAACTAACTTATTCTAAAGATGTGTTGAATTCCCTCCAGTCCACACCAGAGGTAATTGCTGGTCAGAAAAAACGCATTGCTGCAGTTTGCTGATGTCTTTTCAATGATAACACGGTAAATAAAAACCGTATGAGGCCCAGCCTACACTCTCAGAAATAGGGGTACAGTTTCTGTTCCCCATATGTACCTTTTTGAGGACAAAAAAGTGCATATATGTTCCCAAACAATAAAAGGTACATATATGTACTGTTTCTTCTAAATGTTAAGGTACAATACCAGGAGACAGTGTGTGTTAGGCCAAATACCAAAAAAAGTTAGGTAAAATATGCTATATATATTTTAGATTTGAAGGTTTTACTGTTTCCTTATTAGATATAGTAGATAGATTTTAACTTGTAGGCTGTGGTCGAGTAGCCTTGAAATAAAAGAAATTTAAAAAAGTGGAAGGTGCTGAATCCTGAGTACAGACTGATTTACACTGAATTAAATATTGGACCTGTTTTTCATGAGCAACTTTCTGGCAATAAAATGGTATTTTTTCAGACAAACAAATCAGGAGAAAGTGAGTTTGTTCAGGCTGAAGGGTACAAATAAGTACCCAATGCCAAACGTACAACAGCTGTACCAAGCCGTTGTACACCTAAAGGTACAAATTTAGCACATTATTTCTGACAGTGTAAGCAAAATATCTGCAGGTCAATTAAAATGTGACAA
Source organism: Oplegnathus fasciatus (assembly GCA_003416845.1). Classification (NCBI taxonomy): domain Eukaryota; kingdom Metazoa; phylum Chordata; class Actinopteri; order Centrarchiformes; family Oplegnathidae; genus Oplegnathus; species Oplegnathus fasciatus. The sequence goes on from NTHP01000013.1 coordinate 2,688,384, forward strand.
ACACCACACAATAAGACAGCAACTGCTTTTCAATTCACCTGGAATTGAGACAAGCTTCTGCAGCTCCTTCTTCAGCCTTGTGATCTCTTTGCAGAGCTGGATGTCATCCATCCTGAGTGCAAAACAAACAAACCACAAATAGGTATTTTGCAGGAAATCGGCTGATGCCTGTGTAAAAATTATAGTTAAACTAGACCTGCAAATCAGTTTATTTAAAGAATACACTGAAATAACTAGTTTTCTCTTCAAGGGGCTTTAACAACATGGAATGGATTTTCTATCATGGCAGCAAAGCAATTTCCCTCCTAACTTTACATACAAGCATCAGTGTGAAACTGTAGCTTATCAGACAGAAAAACACTGGACTCAGATTGTGGGCTCAGATGACAGCGAGGTCTGTGAGTTTATTATCTGAAATAACACCGCCACGCTGCCCTCTGTGAATGAATCACACCTGACAGCATCAGATCTCATTTCACCGCCTGACTCTTGATGTCGATTTCAAAACATCAGGGACCGGTCACACGAGTGTTGTGTACTCTGAGCTGCTGGTTTAATAAAATAGCTTTCACTTCAGTGTACTTCAGCAGTGTATATTTCAGGATGACTCACATGCTGCCTCTCAGGAGTGTTTATTCAAAATGTGTTTGCATGAGAGTTGTCTTGTTTATGTTGCAGTCTGCCTAAACGATGGTGCTGCATCAACTGCCTCAAGCAGGATTTCAGTAGTGAAACAAGACTAAGAGTCTACAGCCATGCTGGCGGACAGCATTTGCTAATTAGCAATTAATTAACATGAAGGTCTGTATCACATTCTATGACAATCTACCCCATAGTTGCTGCAAGTGAGGCTAAAGACATTAATCATTTTAAAACAGTGGAACACGTTAATATGAATCCAATTATTAAATGTTGAATACTAACAGGAATATTTTGGGAAATACACTTGTTTCATTTTTGCAGAGAATTGGATGAGAACATTGATACCACTCTAATATCTGTCCGGTAAATATAAGGCTACAGCCAGCAGCTGGTTAGCTTAGCTTAGCATCAAGACTGGAAACAGGGGGGAACACCTGGCCTGGTTCTGTCCAGAGGTAACGAAATCCACATACCAGCAGCTCTACCTCTGTTTACAGGCTTTGCGCTAAGCTAAGCTAACCGGCTACTGGCTGTAGCTACATATTAATTGGTGAGATGTGAGAGTGGTATCAATCTTCTCATATAATTTTCCACCAGAGAGCAAAAACTTTTAGCAAAAAGTTTTTAGTTCCCTGTAAGGTAGTCTATGGATGAATCCGGGTTGTGGGTGGAAGTAGACAAGCCGCCATTACTGCTGTGTTTAATGCGTACAGTCAGGCTAGCTGTTTCCATCTGTTTCCAGTCTTTATGCTAAGCTAAGCTAACTGGCTGCCGGCTGTAGCTTCACCTTTAGCGTACAAACACGAGAGTGGTATCAATCTTCTCATCTAACTCTGCAAGAAAACAAAAAAGCATATTTCCCAAAATGTATTCCTTTAATAAGACAGCCAGTTCTAGCTTTTCAGATTCAACCTCTCCTGTACGTGAATTTATAAGTAATTTCTTTTCATATTGTACAATCTTGTTGTTTTATCAAATCTCCCTGCGGTGCTTGAGCTTCAGTTGCTATCGTGCCGCAGTTGATGATACATGTCGACACATGCAGGCCTGTGGAGACGAGGAGGAAAACAATCTATTACTGGGAGTGGGATTTGTGCATCACTTTTCACCCTCTGGATCTGGGTGAACGTGGATGGAAGTGAAAACATGATGTGAAACTGATTCATGTCATCATGAGCCACAACGCTTGTCAGACTCGTAATTTTGAAGGCTCGCGCAGCAAAACAAAACCCCCAGCAAAAGTCGTTATTCTCCTCTTCCCTGATTCATCGTGTGGCCACGTTATGCAGCGCTGTTCTTAGCCCCCGCTCCCCCACCTCCATCCTCATGTGTCAAAATAATGAGGAAGGTCTCGGCAGAAAAAGAGTGAAATGATTAAAAGCAAGGATGAGAGAGAAAGGAGAAAAGGGCATATTTTGAGATCTGAAAAAAAAAAAACGATGGATGTGTGTGTGTGTTGGTAGTCTGCTAAGACCTTAAATAGCACTGCTGTTTTCTTCACACACTTTTTGCCATTATGCACATGGCTGCTCCCAGTGTTGGTAGCTGACAGTCACGGTGCATCGTCTCTTATTCCTGAGGGGCTGTTAAAAGTATCTTAGTGTCTCCAGATCCCCGTACAGCAGAGCTTTACTGTATGTGTGGGTGCAGTCGACCAAACAGTGGAACATCACATGATAGAAGAGAGGCATGTGCTATCCTCTTGGGTCTAATGTCATCATGTCATCACTGTGTGTCAGTATCCAATCCCTTTAAAAAACCCAAATATGCTTTGTAGTAATTACAGTAAAACGTGTGTTCTTTGTGTCTGTGTTTGAGATGTATTTCAGTCCTATTGAAGAAGCAGATCTTACATGTATCTCAGCTCGGATTCCCTCCGTACGAGGATGTCTCTTATCCGCTCAATTTTGCACAGCTCCCCTTCAATGTCCTCGATTGTAATTGTGGAGTCAGCCATGGAAATTACATCCTCTGCTGAAAGACAGACAGGACCAAAACACATTTATTTGGGTCTGATGATGGGATTTCTTTTTTCAGATACACTTTTTTTTTAGATTCAAAGACCTCATGTTTGAATGTCACCATCAAATGAACAGCAAAAGCACCGAGATGAAGTACCTTCTGTAACCTACAATACACAATAAAAAAGGCATGGTGGGCAGTAGAGCCTAACTAGACATCTTGGTGCTTTCAGGTCAAATTTAGGGCTGGAAATTCCTCCTATCATGTTACATTACTATGGCTCTTTTACTAGAATCATCACTTTAGCAATGAGTCTTCCTGTTTCTTGTTACATTTCAAAGTGAACCTAACATAATTTTGCAATTTCAGTTGACTTAACGTTTATGTTTGGATTACAGTAATCGTATCATATTATAAACTGTGTTACAGCAGACATTTTGAGGTTTAACTGCAGGAAAACAACACAGGTGTAAGTAATAACCTTATTAGCGACAGCAGTCTATTTAAGTGATCCAGTTCCAGGCTCTGGTATTGTGCATGCTGGCTGACAGGCGTTACTTACTGGAACACTTAAAGGAACTGTGCCAGCATTAATGTAAGTTATACCTGTGTTTTTGCTGCAAAGACAGGTTAAATGTCGGCTGTGAAAAAGGTCTCTTGTTTCTCAGTTCCAGCAGCAGCGTCTGGACGGGTTCTGTGCACTCACTGGTCACAGACCAGTGAACTGCTCTAACTGACCCTACAGAGAAGAAAACTCTGTACTGTATATATAAAGTAGTATACACTTAGTATACACTGAATTATTGTAAGTTGTATCATGATTTAAAGCAATGCTTAAATATTTTGGGAAATATGCTTAATTGTTTTCTTGCCAAGAATTAGATGAGACGATTGACACCACTCTCGTGTCTGTACGCTTAATATGAAGCTACTGCCAGCAGCCGGTTAACTTAATAAAAAAATGTGTCTACCAGCACCTCTACAGCTCATTAATTAACACATTTTATCTTTTTTGTTTGATACCTCTTGAAAGAGCCAGGCTAGCTGTTTCCCCCTGTTTCCAGTGTTTATGCTAAGCTAAGCTAACCCGTTGCTGGCTGTAGCTTCACGTTTAGCTTACAGATGTGAGTGGTATCGATCTTCTCATCTGACTCTCCGCAAGAAATCGAATAATCCCAAATGTTCAACTATTGCTTTAAGTTGTTTTTACTAGATAAAGTCTGCTTTTGTCTAATTATTACTTTGTTAGTACAGTCATTTTGCATTTCTGAGTAATTCTGAGCAAAGTGATGGGAGGAGTTCTAAAACATGCTGAAACTCGATTTAAGTGACTAAAAATTAAAAATGGTTGAATTCTGCAATGTTGATGTCCATCTTTCCATTGCACCTTCAGAGCAAAATTGTTTAATTGGATGTCCAATAAACCACCTGTCTTGGTTATCAAGGCTCACTTGTGGAACCACCTAAATATCCAGAGGCAAACACAAAAAGCCCATGAATGAGACAGTCAAACCCACAATGATCCTTGTTCAGCTCTAACCATTAAAACTGCCCGGGTCAAATTCATCATGCTGCTATGATCTGATCAGAGCTCTGTGGATACCCCCCTAAGTAATTCTTCAAGCATCACTGAATATATACAATATATGAATATAATTTTATATTTGGTTGTGTACAATACATTTAGAAAAACTCTCGGGCAAAAGTATGAAAAACACAATCCCAGAAAACATAACCGAATCCCTTCAGGATTTCTAAAATCCTGTACAGGCCTGCTGACAGATAACTTTAACATGATCATTGTGAGGACCNCCCCCTGCAGCCTCCTACTCCTCACCAGGAGCGATGACTCATCCAGCAGAGCTTGGATCGGCTTTTAATTACCTGACCTTGTGTGAAAAGACATTACAATCATACACACTGAATCACTGGGGATATCAGGGCTTCACAAACACACAACCTGCCCAAACACACATCTGTATTTGATGATTTCAACAACTTTATTCATTTGCATGTATATTACCACATGCATGCAAACACACACACATTAACTATCAGCGGGTGATTTGGGGCTTTAGCAGGGTCGAAACAGCCTGCATGTGTTCCTCTTGTTTGCATTATTTTGCTCCAAGCCCTCAGACGGGCTCCAAGTGTCAAAATTATTCTTGGCTTTTCATTTCACATTGTCACTTTTAATTATACTTGTTATACAGCAGGTTTGTGTAGATATACAGTGCGTATTGTTTACTGGCTGCATGTTCTTAAAGCCTGCATTTCATTTCAAAAGAATACAGTTGTAGTAATACTGTCACACCCTTAAGGCACTGTTAAAGTCACCCAGGTGGTACATGTGCGATATAATAGAAAGCAATAAAATAAAATGAATGTGTGCCTGTGTGTGTTCTTGTAATAAAATCTTGCACACATGACATTACAGAGGAGAAGCTTGTACAAATGGGAATAACAGAGAACCAAGAACTGAGCCTTGAGGAACGCCAAAAATAAAGGGCCACCATCAAACTAAAGATAAAAAATGTTTCCATTAACTGTAATTCCCCAAAAGTTTACTATGAATTTTCCTGGAAAGAACCATGTCATTTTGTTACTAACTACAGGGAAAATAGGCATATCCTCAAAAACAAACAAGTTAATTCATTCTTCATTAATTACTGGAATCTTTATTCTCTTTTACATTTTTGCATGTTCAGCTGACCTGCTGTGCACTGACATTGAGGCTCTCTAAATCTTGTAATTCATTGAAATTATAGCTGAAACGATAAGTCGATTGACTGATTGACAGAATAATTATCTGCAACTATTTTGATAGTCAATTAATAGTTTCGGTCATTTTTCAAGCAAACATGCCACACATTCTCTAGTTCTAGATTCCCAAATATGAGGATAAGCTGCTTTCCAATGTTTTATGTGACAGTAAACTGAATATCTGTATATGTTGGACTATCGGTTGGACAGAACAAGCAACCTTGGGTGTGAGGGAATTTTGACATTACATTTTTCACAATTCTCTGCCATTTTACCTTGGAAACTTTGGAAATTACAGACCCAGTTAACTTTTTTTTTTAACTCATTGTCTTTAAATTTGACCATTTTAAAGCAAGAAAAAAAAAAAGAAATACGGGGAAAACATTGTTATAATTTTATATTTGGTTGTGTACAATACATTTAGAAAAACTCTCGGGCAAAAGTATGAAAAACACAATCCCAGAAAACATAACCGAATCCCTTCAGGATTTCTAAAATCCTGTACAGGCCTGCTGACAGATAACTTTAACATGATCATTGTGAGGACCTGTAGGGACCTGATGCTTTAATTCTCTCTGCTGAAAGAAAGTTGGTGCAATGTGACACATCCCCTTCTTTCTCTGATTACTTCTCACAGTATCACTATCCAAGCATCCAGCTGACTCCAAACACGCTTCTCAAAACTCACTTGCTTTCTCCGCCTCTCCGTCCACCTGCGTCTTTTCCAAAGAGCCGTACTGTTTGGACGATTTTCTCTCTTTCTCCATATTCTTCACAAACACTCCTCTTTTCAGACACTGTGCAGAAATTAAAATTTAAAAGAAATATTTGTGCAGCCTGAAAATCAACATTAAAAGGTATCGACTGAGCCCGCGCAGCACTGCACACGATGTGTGAGGGAATACAACGGGAGGAGAGCTGCCAACAGATGCTGAACAGAGTCCTACAGAGGTGGATCTCAGTCCGGAGGAGCTGAAGCGGCTGATCTCCGCTGCGAGGCGCCACCTGCTGACAGACCCGCAGTATGACACTAATATCACTGCTGCATTAGTGTTGCATTTTACTGCTGTAGATGTTTCAGGTTGAGCTCATTTTAACTACTTTATATCCCGTTAGGTAGTTTAATCTACAGCAATGCATCATGGTCTATAAGATCATCATATGTGGTTCAGCGTTGCAGAACCACGTATCTCTAAAAAGTCAACTTGTCATGAGAAAAGAAGAAAAACAGCTTTGTGATGGTGCATTCTCAGGTAATCCAAGGAGGGTTTAAATAGTTTATTTAGATTAAGAAGGAGGAGAATTTTCTTAACACATAAAGGAACACTTGATCCTTCAGTTCAGAAAAAAATCAAAATGACCTAATCTGAAGATACGTGGTTTTCACCGGACAGTATGACAAACTTTTAATCTGAAAAGTAACTAATGCTGTCACAGATGTAGTGCAGTAGAAAGAATAATATTTACCTCTGTGAGTGTAAAGTCACATACAATGGAAATGAATCACTCACTTGTACTTTACTCATATGAAGTGAAGTTGTACTTGAGTAAATGTACTTAGTTACTTTCCACCACTGCACTGCATTTGAATCCATTCAGAGACGCTGACTACTCATAACTAAATTTGTTTCCCAAAGAGGGTAAAATGTTTGGGATCAAATCAAATTATATTGACATTGATGTTACATAAAGGCTCTGGAAAAAAAGAAGTGCTTCTGTGAACATCTGAGATTCAAAGCAGAAAACTGCATGTAAAACTCAGACAATCAATCACTTTAAAATAAGTGTAGCCAGCCTTCCTATAGGCCATTTAACAAACATCAGAGACAAAAGGATTCAAATCACAGACATCTGCCTTTTTAATGGTCTGCTACGCTCTAACCACTACAACGGCGCTGTCCACAGGAGGATCGAGCTGTCTTTCAGCATGCATTTTCCATCGCGCCTGATTGAGTTCAGCTGTTAACATACTGGGGATGACTTGATTTCATGCAGCCAGACCCTTGAGGGCTCCGCCAGATGTTCTGGGAGTGCAGGGTGCATCTTTCTGCATGCAGGAGTTGCCACTGTGCCATAGGAAGCAGTGTCCCACACCTCAGGACGGCTGATTCATTCCTCAGCTGTGTGTACAGATACAGTTATTCACACTACTGCCACAAGCCCAGAGTGTAAAGAAAGAAGAGGGTTCGTCATTCAGATTACACAACAGAAGAAGAATATTAAAAGACGTGCTGAGTCGATACTGTTCCCAGAACTTCCCAGAGCCATTTCTGTGGAATTACATGATTTGGATCTAAAGCAAACATTTATTTTGGCTGTTGATTTCACTTCATATGAAGTACAAATGGCAGAATTAATATGTATTTATAGCAAATACTCAAGAGGAGCTAATTCTGGAGTCACACGTCGGATGCTTCTGCTGTACAAAAGGGGCTGATTCCTTCAGCATGATTAGTTCACTCTTCACAGTACTCAGGTCTGCAACAGGTTGAAGACTTATACAACTGCAAATACAACACAGACATACAGAAACTTTCTTGACAAAAAAGAAAATCACATTATAAAGCCTTTATATCAGTATTAATTTGACCTAATTGCATAAAATTCCATTTGACAGCAGGTACGTTCAGCAAACTCACTTTGAAATACAGGTTAGACAAACACTTTCTGACACAGATAAAGAAAACACATCTGCTCACGCCTGCGTAACAAGAGTCTTACAACTCATTTTTGCAGTTTCAATGTGCTGAAGTCACTGCAGTTAAATACACATAACTGTGATCCCTTTTCAGCTTGTTGCATCATTTTATCAGAGTCCAAAATAAGGCACAGAGTGAATGACAGCAGTCAGCGGTGACTTTAGCACTACATAAACAGACTGGGTGTGGTGAAACGGGTCTGGTTTAGCCTCACCTTGTGCACACCTCTTGTGTTTACATTCCTCGTTAGAGGCTTCAGTGTCTCTATTGTCATGATGCCTCAGCTGTTGGTGGTGGTGCAGAGTCCTCCTTCTGCCCACCCATAATCCTGCTACCTCGTTTGCTTTATCAAAGAATGATTGCTTATGCAAATGTGCATTTGTGAAGGCCCAGGTGGCCCGGAGATGAAGTCCATCAGCGCAGCTGATACTTTAACTGTAGACTGATAACATGGTGAGACAGATGGGATGCCAGAACATTGAATTCTGATGGAGAAGTTATGAACAGTAATGAGAGTTAAAAGTCAACACTTATATATTCATTAAACCCGTCAGAGTAGGAAATCAATTATGCTGCTTTGGGTTATCTAACTATAAATGGAAGGATTATCTGTCTGTCTGTCTGTCCTTCGACAACCGCTCATCCGATCGACTTCACACTTGGCGGGTGTATTGCTGAGGACCCAAGGAAGTACAGCGTCCAGTGTGAAGTTGTTTGGATGAGCGGTTCTTGAGAAAGCTGCAAGCAGGAACGCCGGAGGTCAAGCAATCAGCCTGTTCCGAACAGGCACGTTCTGAACAGGCACTGCACTAGTGCTGCCTGATGATGAAGAGTGACATGTCTGTAACAGAGCGCAAACCTGGAGGGGAATGATAATTCTTATTTCCATATTGATAGAAATTATTCTATGATTTGATTTTGTGAAGGTAAACCCTTTTATCTACCGCACTCTTTTATTCGCCCCTTTGTGCTCTCACACTGTGCAGTTCAGTGGTTTACCCTCCTTCCATAGTTGTTATTGCTTCTGTCATCTTCCATTGCTTTATCGAGCCAGTCTCTCTCCTGTTCAGACTCAGAGTCACTGGCTTCACTTACATCGGCCGCCAAAAGGCGAGAATAGTTAATCCTGCGCTGGCGAGGGGCTTTCCACTGGAGCAGAGGCAGACACACACACCACGCCATCAGACCCACTGCCACGCCTCTGAACAGCCACGTCAGCCCAAACCTCTGGACCACAAACCCTCCGGCAAAGCTCCCCAGCCCGCTCCCCAGGTGAAGAGAAAGTGCAGTGTAGATCCTCCTCACACTCCTCTCAGCACCCGGCGTGGCAACATCCTCACACTGGACCTTCACAGCCCACCAGAGGGCTCCACTGCTGAAACAGCTCAGCACCTGAGCAGGCAGTGCCGCCCACGGCCCCCAGAGGAAGGAGTAATAGAAGCACTGCAACCCGAGACTTGCGGCCCCCACGGCGAGCACCCTCCCAGGGCTGAGGAGCTTGGACACTCGGCCAGCCAGCAGAGGGAAGGCGGCATGTGAGAGCAGAGCGAGCGCTAGAGACAGTCCCATGTGCAGCTCACTGCTCCCATGATCCTGCATCTGCCACAGGAGGAAGTTATCCACGGCCGAGCCCGCCACCCCGGCCAGCAGGGTGGTGGCTGCGCAGAGCAGAGCGCGGGGGGAGCCGCGCACCAGCTGCACGGCTTTGAGGAGCCCGTTGGCGCGGTCTCGCTTCTTATTCAGGTAGAGAGGGAGGTAGGCGGCCACAGGCAGGGCCAGAGCTGCCACACCGGCGTAGCAGTAGAAGTGCACCGCGCTCCTGGGGGTCTCACCAGCTATGAGACAGCTTAACCGGCTGACCAGCAACCCCGCTCCTCCAACCCCGCAGGCTGCTCCGAGTAAACGCCACAGCCCGGTGCTGCTGTAGCGGTCCGAAGCATCAGCGAAGTCTAGATATTCATACAGGCCGTCATCTGCCGTCCACTCCAGAGGGGCTGACACAGACTCCCACACCGACACAGTGATGAGTACCAAGAAGAAGAGCTGGTGTTGAGTGTCCATCACCTTCAGGCTGCCCAGAAATTCAAAATTCTTCTTCTCTTCCTCTGTCGCCTTTTCCCCTTGCTGTCCTTCTGACCCTGATTTAAACCTGGACCTCTTGTTCCTCACCGGAGCCGCCACAGAGCTGGTGGTGTGGTGCGTGACAGAACTACTGCTGTTGACCTCCTCTGACACGTCCTCTCGTGACGGCTGAGGATGGGATTTATCATCATTGTACTGATTAAGTGACGCTTTGCTCGTCACAGCGGGAGCAGAGTTAGTATCAGGAGACGTCTTTGCAGGAAAAGTGACACCAGACCGGGAAACAAGAGATGTGCTGATTTTAGGGCGAGTTCTCGTCGATGATGCGGCTGGTCCAACGCTACTCATGAGCAGGTTGTCACCCAGACTTTGGGTTGGACCGCCACTCAGATCAGACACGTTGCAGGTGCCAGTCTGCGCGCGCACATCTGTCGGCGGGATGAGCAGCAGAACAAGAGCGACTGCTGCCGAACACACGAGAGAGCAGATTATCACCGCTCGTCTCTTGTTGTAGTGTTTGGAGAGCAGGCTTGCCACGGGGCTCCACACCAGCGATATGAGGTGCTTGGTTCCCATGACGACGCCTGTCATCGCAGGAGTCAGGCCCAGCTGTCTGAAGTACAGCGTGAGGAAGGGGAGCAGGCATGCTCTGGCACAGAAGCACAGGAAGTTAAAGGTGCCGGCCAGAGCGAGGGCATGCTTGATGTCAATCTGCTTGTTCCTCTTCATGATGTCCTCCGGGGCAGCTCACCGTCTGTCCTGACAGGTTTCACATGGAGCACCTGGTTGGATTCAAACTGAGAGAGACAGATGGGGAATAATACAGTAAACACAGCATATCAGTGCTTTTTGTTTGCAGATGCAAGGTTCTTACCAGGGCTACGATTATATCTTTTAACCTGCTGATTAGGTTTTGATTAATAAATTAATCTATGAAATGTTTAAAAAAGCTCATTGCAACTTCCCAGAGTCCAATGTGATGTCTTCAAACATCATGTTTTATTTGACCAAAAGTTCAAAACCCAAAGAAATTAAATTTACAACAATGTAGATGAAGAAAAGCAGCAAATCCTCATATTTCAGAGGCTAGAAGCAGAGAATGTTTGGTACTTTTTCACTATTTAATGATTGAGAAATGAATCGATTATCAAAGTAGTCGATCAACTAATTGTTTCAGCTCTAGTTCTTACAGTCCGAAAAGTCACTGTAATGCTTCCTGCACTTAAAAAAGTAAAAGCACGCTAGTGCCAATGAACAGACTCTGGTGATACAGCAATTCCTCCTTGTTCAGTCTGTTTTTTTTATATTAAGATAAATAAATCTTTGATTAATTGCATAAATTAATTTGTAATTGTAATTGTAATTTGTTAACTTGTAGGCTATTTATGTACACACGGGTGACAAATTAAAAGAAAAACCAACATAAAGTGTCTCAGTAAGGTGTTGGGCCACCACGTGCCTCCAGAACAGCTTCAATGCTCCTTGGCATTGATTCTCCAAGTCTCTGAACTCTACTGGAGGGATGAACACCATTCTTCCAAAAGATATTCCCTCATTTGGTGTTTTGATGATGGTGGTGGAGAGCGCTGTCTAACACGTCGGTCCAAAATCTCCCATAGGTGTTCAGTTGGGTTGAGATCTGGTGACTGTGAAGGCCATAGCATATGATTCACATCATTTTCATACTCATCAAACCATTCAGTGACCCCTCGTGCCCTGTGGATGGGGGCATTGTCATCCTGGAAGAGACCACTCCCATCAGGATAGAAACGTTTCATCA
>NTHP01000013.1:2700352-2714619 GCA_003416845.1 Oplegnathus fasciatus
AGGATAAAGGTGATCACTCAGAACAACTTTGTATTGATCTGCAGTGACCCTTCCCTCTAAGGGGACAAGTGGACCCAAACCATGTCAGCAAAATGCCCCCCTCAGCATAACAGAGCCACCAAATCCCCTCATTGTAGGGGTCAAGGATTCAGGTTTTTCCTTTAATGTGTCACCTGTCTGTATATATACATACAATACAGTTGTTATGTGAGTCATTCATGCTCCCAGTCCATTGAGTTTGTGTTTTCTTTGACTCATACTGACACTTTGCTTAATGCTTTCTTTGATTTTGTGGTGCATTCAATAGAAGAGTTTAGAACATATCGTCATTTATTTCATTGTAAGTAACTGAGATTACTTTAGCTTTAGTTACTAGTTACTTCACAAATTAAGATTTTTGCACACAAAACACAAGAGGATCTTAGAAAACTTTGATGCTTTGTTATAGATTAAACCACTCAACAGTTTGTACAAGTACAGCTGAAACAATGAAGTCGATTAACCAATTAATCGACAGACAGAAAATTAATTGGCAACTATTTTGATAATCGTTTAAGTCGTTTTTCATTTAAAAACATTTCATGGTTCCAGCTTCTCAAATGTGAAGATTTGCTGTTTTTCTTTTTAATTATTCTAATATATTATTAGTAATTTTTAATTTTGTATTTTGTACTACTGGTTACTTGTAACAAAGTATTTTTACTGTGTGGTATTAGTACCTTTAGTAAAGGATCTGAATACTTTCTCCACCACTGACAGAAACAAAGTATCTTTCTTTATATCAACTTATTTGCACAGATAAGAGGAATATCTTGGCACAGCGCAGATAAATATGGAAACTATATTATAACTTTAAGATGAGCGTCGTGAGGAATGAGTATTATTCTCTGCAGAGAGCAGGAACATGACAGTCAGTAGCACCTGTCAGGCTGGATGCACCTGTCCCTGCAGGATATCAACATGTCCACGTCACGTCAAGTTTGTAAGATAAGAAAAAAAAGAGAGAACAAAGTTAAACATTTACCTTCTGACCTCTACCCGAACAAACTTCTTTAAACTTTTCTACCGGTCATTTTTCACCTCGAACTGCTGCATTTCATCCACGATTTGAGTTTCTTTTGTGTCCTGAGCGGAGAGCACCTGCTGCCGTCTGCACGGTGAACGCACTCAGCTGGATCTCAGTTTACACCTGCAGAGCGATTTCCAGGACTACAGCGCCCCCTCACGGTGCGGATGCCTCTGTGCGCCACAGACGGGATCATCGCAGGTAAAAGTCTCTCTGAAACAGAATCTAAAAAACTATTAATACAGTTGAACTGCTCTGCCTTGATCTGAAAAATAAGATCTTATAAAATGAGCACAAGTCAATAATAAACAGACGCAGTACGCTGCTTTTTTCAGGTGTGAGAGAAAAGAGCACGTTCATGTCTACAGTACGTTCCCTGTGCAAATAAAAGACAACAGTTCATTCACACAGGAGAAACATTTTCAGTTGAAGTTTATTTACCAGACTTCCAAATTCAACACACACCATGAAGTCATGCCACATGGTTCTGATGCTCATATTTGTTTCCTCGTTGCAGACTGAGAACTTGTAACTGTACATTAGCAACTCAGCAGATTCATTCCCCTGCGAGCAGCATTACAAGAACAACTGAATTAGTACAGGCTGTGTAATAAAGTAAAGGTAACACTTTATGACAAAGTACTGAGAGCTTTAACTTCAGTAAAAGTACAGAAGAATTAGCAGCAAAATGTCCTGAAAGTATCAAAGGGCCCCATTCAGAGAGTTAAAAATATACTGTACATTATTGGAATATTACAAATGATGCATTAACACATAAGCAGCATTTATATATATATTCTGTTAATGTTAGTTTAATCTATAACTTTGCATCATATTTTATAAACTGTGTTTTACACGTAAAATCATCATAAAAGTAACTTAGCTATAGCTAACTATAGCTGTGAAATAAATGTAGTGGAGCAAAAAGTTCAAAATGTCCCTCTGAAATGAAGTGAAGTAGAAGTGTTAAGTAGCAATTGGAAATACTAAAGTAAAGAATAAGTGCCTCTATATTGTACTTGAGTAAATGTATTTAGTTACATTCCACCAATGGATGTAATACATGAACGAATGTAGGATTTATCATGAACTCCTGCCACTAGGACTCTATGTGATTAGTATCACAAAGGGGCATTTCAAACAGGTAGTCAGATGCAGATCTACATCGCACTGCAAACTGCATCAAATCGTCGTGACTCAAGCAACAGTTATGCACGTTTTTTGTTCTAATTTAAAGTCTTAAGGGCTTAACATTACAACACCAAAGTCGTTTAAGTTGTATTAAGTAGAATACAACAGAAAAAATGTTGGTAATAGTTTATTTTAAACACCCTCTGTAACACACAATCTGGTGTTGATTGAGCATTATGTACCGCAGCGTGCATTATCTGTACACATGTAGACAGCTCACGCCCCTCAGAGGGTCACACCAGTGAAGGTGTTGATTGGCAGCGACAGGACTCGGTTCAGATACTTGCTCAACGGCAGCTCTCGCTCGTTGCTGACACTGAACCTGGAGCGGATGCTGCATGCTGGGTCCAAGCATGGAGAAATTTCAATCCTGTAAAGGGAGAACATCACATTGCATCGCACTTTCAATACGCTTGAGGTGTAGAAGAGATGTGAAACAGAAATACTGTAGTGTCGTAAATGACCTTTGGACATCAGAGTATGTCCTGCGGGAGTCCCTGTCCAGACACACAGAGAGCGTTCGATGCTCCATCGTCCTGATGCTGATGTTTTGGGTTTGGATCTTCTTTAATCGAAACAGAAAAGGTTTAGAAAGCTCAACAATTTGCATGAATGGTCCTTGTTACACTACCACTACTACTACTGTAAATATTACTTCAAATAATAGTACTAATAATAATAAAAATTTGCCTATATTCCTAAGTAGAAGTAAATAACTTCTTACTGTGTTGTGTCCTGTCACACTGTCAAACCTGACAGTAAGGTAATCCTCACCTGGACAAAGGGACAAGGATTATTCATATTTTTTTCCCTCTTTGCATTAACATAAATCTGTCAGCTAAATATAAATACAAATCCACAGAAGAGGTGAACCTGAAGCTACAGCTGCCGGCTCTGATGTAATCACCACGGCACACGTCATGGGTGCCTCTCCCTTTGCAACTTCTCGTTTGCTTAAAGACATCTGTTGAGGACATAAAAGTTAGCCCAAAACCAGCTGTTGATGCTGATACTAAATAAAAGGCATTACAATATTAATAATAAGGACTTAACCTTTGTATAATTGACTGAGATGACGGCCCCAAAGACGTCCACTGTCGACCTCCTTCGGCGAGCAGATGGCTCCTCTGTCAAAGACAACAACTTAAACTTTATGTAACTATAATGTTAGCGCAATCAAGGCAGCATCCATGATGCACTCGTACACACACACACACACACACACACACACATACACACACACACACACACACACTGAAAGAGATTTGGAAACATACTTGAGAGCTTCTCTTTAAGGTGTCTGAACTCTGGGATGTCTGCCTCCAGATGGGACACAAACACCTCCTCCACTACAGCACTCACATCACAGCTGGAGCGGGTCATCTAAACACATATTTAGTCAAACCAGGAGGTAAATGTGCAGCATCAATAAATCAGTGACACAATTGGCAGCATCTATCAGACTCTACACTCCACTGCGTTTCAACCAGTAATGGAGAAGGTATTAAAAGTCTTTACTTAAAGCTGCATCGATTTATTTTGTTTGGCCACTACGGGGCAGTGGAACAAGCTTAGAAAGACATTTATATATATGTGTATACCTGTATAAAATCGTCATAAAGTCTTGTGTTAAGGAGCAAGTCCAGTATTCAGTCTCCTTTTTTCTCTGTTTTTGGTCTCCATCAAAGAAAGAAAACTATCAGTCTCTGTGTTCACCAGCTAGTCGCTAACTTTGGCCGTCTGTCGTTTGGTGCTGTCCAGGTAGTGTACAGTGGATTTAACAGAGATTATTCGCTGAAAACAGCTGCCTGCTGGAAATGAGGGTGATGAGAGCAGTTTTTGTGGGGCAGAAAATAGGGCCGAACAAAAAAAAAATCCTATTGCGACTATTTTGACAGATATTGCGATATGAGTCAAAATTTTAGTGGGAGTTTTTGAATTTCATTTTGACTGAAAAAATATAAAAATAATGATGATGTGATTTTTGCTGGGGTCTTTACCAAACAAGCATGTTCCCTCACATCTGGAGAATATGATTTGTAGGACAGGCATNTCTGTAACACCACAATGCTTCATTTATAATGGTATGTTGTGACACATTTTACCTTTATCAAAAAATTGCAGCTCCTGCGATTTGGATATTGCACTTGGCCATATTGCAAGTTCGATAATTTTTCAATTAATTGTTCAGCAGAAAATCAACACAATCAACTAAAAGAGGGTGAAAATCTCTGTAGAACAGAGAATCTGGTGATAATTGTCAGTGGATTTAACACGACAGGTGATCCTTTTTACACTACTAGTGGCCATTTAATCAATTGTGAATATGAAGAATAATTGATTACTGCAGCTTTAAGTAAAAGTAGCTACACCACAATACACACCTACATACTCTTATATTCCATTAAACCTTTAACAAAATGCTCTCCTACTCCAGTGATATTTCTGCTGCCTCTGCTGACATATGAAAACCCAGCCGTGCTCTGCGTCTTGGACATTTGCATGCATGTAAAGTTTAATGTCTATACACATGACAGCTGCACTGTACTTTAACCGAATAGACCGGGAGGTTAACTGGCTGCGTCCCACAGCGAAGGTAGTAACACAGGGTGTCCAGGAGGAAGAGGTTTTGCTCTGATGGCTGGCTGTGTTTAGGGTGCTGCAAGTAGACAGACATCACAAAAGGAGGAAGGTTACAGATGAACCCCCATTCTGCTGCTCTTGTGTTTTAGTGGCATGCTAGTGGCTAGTGGATGGCAATGCTGTTCTATGTATTTGATGCTAATTAGCAAATCAGCATGCTTAAATCTATAGTTACCATCCCAGCCAGTTTGGAGACTGCAGCTCCCAGACTGTTGACGTTGCTGTTGTACCACGGATCCACTCTTCCCAATGAGGAGGCGAGAGACAATCTGCCTTCATCCTGACAGGGTCTATCCTATGAGGAATAACAGGCGTTGCAGGGTCATATAGAGTCTTCTCCATTTATACCAGTCAGTCTGTCAGTGAGTGATTCAGTGTAACTCACAGGTGAACTGAGTGAAGGCTGCACATCAGTGACTGCGATGTAGTACAACTGTAGGTTCAGTCTCTTGGTCAAAACAAGACGTTTTGACTCTCTTTCTCTGTTGGGAAATATATGAAGTACATGGAAAACATGGAAAACTTGAATGGAAAGCTGAATGTACAAGTGCACACACACACACACACACACACACAATGGAAATGCAATGAAAGTACAAGGAACATAGACCACTTTGTAACACTATTTAGAAGAAGGTGTGCATAAAAAAACAGCTGCTCACTGAATAGAGTGATAAGCCCTGGTAAGTCTTCCCAGCACCCGATCGTCCCCCATTACCACCACCCGTGCTGTGAGCCGCCTCCTGTCTTCTTTAAGAAAAGGAGAGCTTCCAGGAAATGCTTCTATCCTGTCCCTCATTAGGCTCAGTTTATCTTCTGTCTTCATAGTCTTGAAGGCATTTCTCCGTCCGATTGCTGGCACAGACTTTCTGACTGGATGCCGCTCTGTGTCATTGACGTCACTCTCCTTTAGATCTTTCTCTATCCCACTGTCCTCAGACCGAACTGAATCCCTTTTGCGCTTCTCTTCTTCATCAACACTAGAGGGGCAGCAACGCAGGGCGAAGTTTGCCAGCAGATTCCCTTCAGGAAAGATACCTTTGGTGTACATTTTTACTGCAGCAACTGGATCACTCATGAACACAAATATAAAGTAATGGCCGTTTTTGTTTGTCTGACTGACTCACTCAGATCCTCTTCGTCTCTCCACAAGTGGAAATTGATCTCTGGAAAGGGCATCGCAGTGCTGCACGCCGAACCATGATCCACCTTGGTTATTTCTGAGAAAAAAGGGTAAAAGGAACAAGGCAGTCCTGTCAAAATGTTCTTACCTCTGCTCATACTAATCTGAGTGCAGAACACACACCTTCTTTAGAGGCAGTCAAGATGTGTCTGTAGATGTCTTGTAGTTTGTTCAGATATATCGCACGACCACCTGCACCACGCTTTATACTCTTCTCCATGGCCAGAAACACTCCCTGGAAACATTCCTCTACCATATGGTCCCCTAAAGCCTGAAATACACAAAAGATCTGATTAAAGACAAACACTGAGAAACACTGAATACAGCTGAATATATTATTTATGTAGTTAAGTGAGAAATAAACTTGCCTTATTCAAGCATTTAGAGTCTACAGCCATGCTAGCAAGTCTGTGAGACTGTACTTGGGCACAGCAGTGCTCTGAGCTAAGTGCTAACACTAGCATGGCAATGTACTAACAATGGCAATGCTAACATGCTAATGTTCAGCAGGTATAACATTTACCATGTTCACCATTGTAGTTGCTAACATTTGCTGATTAGCACTAAACCCAAAGTACAGCTGAGGAATGTCATTAGTTTTGCAGATATTTAGTGATATACCTGAAGCACTGAACAAATTCAGTTCATTTGAACTGACGATGGCTTTTGAGGAAAAGTAAGTATAAAGTATAACTTTAACAGATCATCAAAGTTACCACAATTCATCCTGTGGGGGACATGAATGTCCATACCTAATGTCATGGCAATCTATCCAATAGTTGTTGAGATATTTCACAAAAATGTCAACCTCATGGAGGCGCTAGAGGAAAAGTCAGGTGGTCACTAAAGCCAATAAGATCCATCCTTGCGAACCATGAATGCCTGTACAAAATTTTGTGCGAATCCATCTAATAGATGTTGAGATACTTCTCAGTATAAGTGAAAACTTTGACATGCTGGTGGCGTTTGGTGAAAAGTCAGGTGATCACTAAAGTTAGTAAGATTCCCCCTCTGGCGACCATGAATATACAGGTATGTACCAAATTCTAATGGCAATTTGTCCAGTAATTTTTGAGATATTTCCATCTGGACCAAAGAGGTGGACTGACCAACCGACCGACATTGCCATCCCTTGACTCACACCACTAGCATGGCTACTTTCTTCAAAACTTCTTACTAAACTTGCTTACCTCCAGAGCCTGAGCCAGTCTGGAGCTTTGGCAGGTCGTCCCCAGCCCTGCCTGCAGCACACGTAGCACCACATTTTTCTCCACGGTTAGTGTGTTCCTGAGCAAGCCGGACACCTCTAAGTGTGCTCTTACTGTTGCTTCCAGTGGAGGAGAAAACACAGCTGGGTCAGCGAGCACAAACACCCTGGAGGAAATCAGCAAACAGGGAAGGAGGAGACAGTGGTTGTGATAAAATAGTTTATTCAGTGTTCAGCTCTGCACTATTTAAAGAATACACTCACTTTTCCTGCAAGGTGAAGGGCTCAGGCTTCAAGTTCTGCTCTGCAACGACTCTCCTCTGATATAAGGAGCCTGTTGTTGGGAAGGATTAGTCTGTCAAGAGTGTTTATTTTACAGCATCCTACTGTACTGCACTGCGTGTAGCTGATTTCAGCTTTCTGAAAATGCAGAATACCTGGTGTGGTCATTTCCATCTTGATGCTCCTCAGAGTGCTCAGGGCCACAGCAGAGTAAGGCGACGGTAATATCAGCAGTTTCATCAAACACTCATACACTGTCTGGTAAAGGCTGTCAGGAATCATGGCACCTGACTGGAGAGGCAAATACAGAAATACAAAACAATAAGAAAGAAAATACTACTAATAATGCATATTTAACTGTCTGTTGATCTACAGTAAGAAGCTTTTTGTCTTCTCATCTGCATCGATTTAAAACTATAAAAAGCTCTCCTCTGTTACTGACCTCCTAAGTACAATATCAAATTGTCAGCTGACAGTCACACAGGTGTGTCTTACCTGAATAACCACATAGTAGAGAGTGTGCAGCACTGGGATGACATGCATGTAGGATCGTGTTTTAGGAATCTGTACCAGTCATCAAACACAAAGTTACATTAAAATGTGCTTTTTAATAAGCTTTTTGCAAATGTTCTTTTTCAACAAATAAAGCACGCAGGCAGAATTAAAAAACTTGTCTACATGGAGTTTTAAACTTTGAAATCTGAAAGCAGGGTTGAAGGTGCGAACCTTGCCAACCCTCTTTAGCTTCTTCTCCAGCTCTTTGACCAGCACTTCGACCAATGAAACGCTGCTGGATGGATCACTCTCCAACTTCCTTTGAAGACTCCATCGAAGCATTCCTGCCGAGCAGACAGACAGCAGTTTGCTTTACATTTGGCTTTGACACATTACACAGCCTGTTCTCTGAAACAAATGTAGCTATTAATCTTGGGGCATGTAGTCCAGTGTTGATAATTTCACTTTTTTTCAACAAATAAAAAATATCTGATCATTTTAATTAATCAAATAAAATCGTCTTGATAATATAGAGATCCACCTTATTATTATTCAAAACAGGTCGTGAAGCCACAAAAGCTTTTGTAGGAAAAGATAAGTTTTACAGTGTGCTAAACTAAATGATACTCTGTTTTATTCTTTAAAATCTTAAAGGAACAGTTTAATATTTTGGGAAATAAGCGTATTTGCTTTCTTGCTGAGAGTTAGATGAAAAGACTGATACCACTCTCATGTCTGTCCGTTTAAAATAAGGCTACAGCTAGCAGCCAGTTAGCTTAGCTTAGCATAAACACTGGAAACAAAAGGAAACAGCTAGCCTGACACTGTCCAAAGGTAACAAAATCCACAGATTAAACAAACGAGATATAATGTGTTAATTAATGAGCTTTAGAGGAGCTGGTAGGCAGACTTAGCCAGGCTAGGTGTTTCCTCTTGTTTCCTGTCTTTATGCTAAGCTAAGCTAACTGGCTGCTGGCAGTCGCCTTATATTTACTGTAAAAACACGAGAGTGGCATCAAGCTAAATCTAAATAATGATGAAGTGTTTTTAATAATTAACCATATTATTGGTCGCATTCAAACGTATTTGCCTTTAAGTGCCTTCTCCTCCCTCAGCTACCTTTCTGTGAAGCACTGCGGCTGTTCATCCCTTTGAGAAGAGCCTGGACGTGGTCGTACAGACTGGCCTCCACAGTTGAGATAGCCACATCAGCTAAAAGTGAAGATCATACATGTTATTGTTGTGATAGCCACAGTCAAGTTTACTTAGCTCTCCAACTTAAACCAGCAAAACAAGTTTGTGTATTACAGTCATTCCTAAGAGGAAATGAATGCACTCACCTGTCGGATCAACCATCTTTTCTGCTCCTCAGAATCAAACAAATTAAACAAAACCACCCTTGGTGCAAATAAAACTAAGCTACATTGTCTCCAGAGTTCACCACTATAGCTTCTGTCCTTAAAAATGTCTGAGAAGAAATATGACACAAGTTTCACCTTCGGGCACGTTTGTTTCTCTGCTGCTGCTGCTACCTTTAAATGGCATAATGTGATAATGACAGGTTGTGTTTATTATGTCAGTGAGTCAAGGTGTGAGTGACTCATAAGAGGAAGTTCAGGAAAGGCAGTCACAGGGAGAACAAAGAAGCTGACTTAAGTGTGATTTTATTGCAGTTGTTTGACATTTAAAATGAGAGATATAAAAAACTTGTTTTCAGTGCTATCACTTCAAAATAAATAGCTTATTTTATTACACATTTCTAAAAAAAAAAAAAAAAAAAAGGGTTTAACTCTGTCATGGATCAACAGAACGTACACAATAGTAATCAAGTAATCAGTTTTATGCTACTGACAGCAAATAATTGACATAATTGACATCCCTCAAAGTCCTGCTAAGACCTTGAGACTCTGTGAAATCATCCAAACAAAAACACCAACATCAATTAATGCACATTCTTATGCATATTTCAGCTAAAGTTCACTGGTAAAACTGTGTTTTTCCAAAATGTATTCAAGCGCTCACAGATAGAGCATTGGCATTCATATTGGTCTGTCTCTTCCAGCGACATCAAAGATGTGATCAGGGAAAAAAATGCTGTAGAAAGCTGCAAAACAACAACAATGTGACACACCTTGCTGTCAGCCACAGAACAAACCTGAAATATACGTGGGTCAATGAATGTCACCCTTATTATTAGTATTGTGCAATTTTTTTCCTCTGTTCAGTATTTATATTCTGCAGCCCATGTTGCTTTGGTTTAGACACCCCTGAGTAAGTTATATATCAGCTCCGTGGATTCTCACAGTGTAGTAAAAAGTGTGTCAGGGATATGAGGCAGAGAAAGAGGTGATGGGAAGGCAGAGCAGAGAGCAGTAAGACGGGTGCAGAGGCTGGACCTGGCCAGGTAGCGGCTTGTAGGACCTCCAGTCTGAACTGCTTCCTGGTTTACAGCACAGAGACACCTCACACCTGCAGATACAGAAGATACAGCATCACTGCATCTGACATTTTATTTGCATTTGATGCTACTTTATACTTATACTCCATGACATTTCAGAGGGAAATATTGTATTTTTTATCCTGCTGCATTTATTTAACAGCTGTTAACTAGTTATTTTTCAGATTATTAGATTAGATTTCACATAAAAACATAGGATAAGCTTATAAAATACACTCATAAGCAAAGGTCAAAGTATGCAGTATTTCACAAAAAAAGCAAAGACACAGTCCAAAGTCCAAAAATGACAACGACTTATGAACCCCCCGGTTGGGAACCACTGGACTAAACAATGTAACTGTATATAAAGTAGTAAAACCAGCTCCATCTCAACAGTAAAACAGTAAAATGCTAATTATACATTGATGTATCAGTATTAGAAATATATCACCAATGTTACTTCTGTACTTTACTTTTACATTTTGGGAAATACGCTTCTTCGCTTTCTTGCAGAGAGCCGGTTAGCTTAGCTTAGCATAAAGACGGGAAACGGGGAAACAGCTAGCCTGACTCTGTCCAAAGGTAACAAAATCCACCTACCAGCACCACGAAAGTAATTGAGTATTTTTACATTGTTGTATTGCTATTTTTATTTAAAGATATAATCTCAAAGATTTTCATTTAAATAAACGTCTGTTAAGTCACTATATATCGCCAAATGATGCAACACAATGGTGATTGAGTCTGTGGCCCACTGATGAAGTATGCAGTATTACGGCCCAGGTGTCTGCAGCGACTTTCCTGGAAAAATCACAAGTGGCGCACAGTTAGGCTTTTAACAAGGCTTTTAACGCAACACACTCGCTCTTCAACTCACCTGTATGTTTTTTACGGTCTCTGCTAGAATTGTGAGTAAACGGTTATTATGGCCAAACAAACAAAGAAAAGGTCGATGGCTACAGACGATGAAACTTGGGAAGTGAGGTCCAAAAACACACCTGCAATTATTGATTATTGCCATAGGTGCCGCGAAAGACAACGAAATGAAAATCTTCAAGATTATAACTTTAAGTAAAGGTCTAACAATATCATAGTCAGTGATGATGCTCTGTTGTACCTGGTGACACTTTGGATGAACTTCTTCTCATCCTGATCCAGACACACAGCAAAAGTCGTCCCATCTTCTCCTCCGCTCACCTGCACCTTGTCCACCTTCGCCTCGGATATGGAGATGTGCTGCCAGAGGGCATGTGGAGGGAGAAGAAGTGTAAGGAGGAGGTGTTTCAAGGGGAGGGTGAGCAGGAAATTAGGTTTAGTGTTTGATTTCAACGTGTAAAACCGGCTTTCACCTGGTTGTAGCCCTTTTTAGACTTGGAGCCCTGCCTCTTCAGGACTTCTGTCATTGTCAGCTGCAGACTTTCTATTCTTGAATCTGGACAGATGAGGTTTGATTAGAAATCACAATGCAGACAAAAAAAACCCCAACACATGATTAAAGACTGGCACATGACTGTATCACTGTCACACACCTAGCTGCTCAGGTTTCCTGCAGGCTTTACAAAGATTTATCGATGTGCAAACCATCTCTGTCTGGGTCCACTGACTCCTCCCACTAACAGCCACCTGTAAAGGAGTGCAGACAGGGCAGGTTTAAAAATAACTTCAAAATGTGTGTTATTGTTCGTGTTGCAGGAAATGTGTGGGTGTCAAAGCAGGAACAATACCTTGTTGTAGGCAACACTTAGTGTTAAAGGGACAGCCTCCCGTTCTTCATCAATTCCAAACCTTTTGCTGGCTGCACCTACAACCAGACAGCACACATTAGACTATATGTGTGTGTGTCTGTGTGTGTGTCTGTGTGTGTGTTTGTCTGTATGCTGTTGTGGTTGTCTGGGTACGTCGGTCAGAGTGTGACTCACCCATGGCCTTAACAGCTCTGATTCCAGCAGTGTGTCCGAGCTCCAGAGAGTGAATAAACACTTCCCTTCTCCTCTCTCCTCCAGCCAGGGTCAGCTGTGTGGAGGAAGAAAAACATATTAATTTATTACTTCACACAGGTATTTACTGCAGTGACATACTGTGTGAGAGCGTGTGTATGAGCGTGTGTGTGTGTGTGTGTGGGTGTGGTGCTCCTCTCACCTCAGCCTGGTAGAGCTGCACCAGAACAGGCTGGTCTGCATGTCTACAGTAATAAAGCACCAAGTCGGCCAGCAGGGGAAGACTCTCCGTGCCGCCACTGCTCACTGACACGTCGCCTTCCTTACAGGCAGTCTGGTTCATAGAGAACACACTTGAATGAATTTCAGACAATATAGATTGTGATGAGGTAATTATGTTACATCATAACACAGCTTTTACAAACCAACACCTGGTCTGAGGTGTAAAGAACCAGCATTTAATCTCTGAAATGGTAAAATATCACCCTCAGGTGGGGGTAGAGTTTAACTATATGAACATTAATTATTAATTAATTATTTATTATTCTTTATTATTATAGAATCACTATAATTATTATGTTTCTTGCCTGCATGTGCAATGGAATAATGTCAAGGACTTCCTTGTGTCATTCTTAGTGTATTTAAACATAGGTGCATTTTTCCATTAGTAATGATTCTTTGTTAATAACTCACAAGAAAAAAAATGAATTCCACTTTAAGGGACTGCATGAAAATTACTCGGGTGGGGAATCTTATATTTCATTTCATAAAATTGGAAGACCCTTCACAGTGTAATATTTTATAGTTTATATTTTCTTTCAGAATGAGTGAACTGAGCACATGCGGTGGTTCCCAGCACACTGTGGCTCCCCCCCGGGGGAATTGCAAACAAACAAAAAAAGAATCTCACAAGGTAAGAATAAAACTGAGATGAGATAAAGTTAAAAGACCCTTCCCTGCTCTTCCCAAATATGTAGACTATCCTCCCCTACATACATAACTCCTCCTTTCTCTAACTCTTCTTCCCCCTCTAATAATTTTCATACAGTCCCTAACAAGAACACATGTAGGTCATTACATTATTACTGAATTTAGAAATTGTTATTGTCACTGGGAGTGAATTAGGTGCCAAAAGACATTGTTACATCAGCTGCTCTCCTGACTTCTTATGAAATGTACGGAACAGAGAAAGGTGATGCTGCCGGTGTGGAAGGTACCTGACAAAGGACATCAGAGGACAGGCTGAGCAGACTGAGGACGTTGCGCTCGTACCAGGGGTCGATCATGCCCAACATCTGGGCTATATCCGTTGTACTGTCCTCCAGTACACTGCCATTAGACTCCTGTCAGAATGAAAGAAAAAAAGGTGTTAATACCTCAATCAAAGAAATGCATTGATAACATTTAATGTCATTATAGTTTCCTGTTAGCAGGTCTATGAAAACAATGTTACAGTACTATCTGAACTACTTTCTAATGAGGCACCGTTTATAAAGGGTTCACACAGTAAGTTGTAATTAATGGCTTTATGAAGAATTAATTAATCATCTATTCATGCTTTATAAGATAAGTTATAAGCCATTAATTAGATATTTGGGTTGCCAGGTTGTTAAAAATCTGGTATTTATGCCCCTCCAACAGAACACACTTTGTCTTTTTAGTTTTCCAACGGACCATTTGACCTCTGACCTTCAGGAAAAGTGCTGCACAGCATTTGGACTAAAACCCATTTATTAACAACTTATTAAAATTTGCACTTAAAGACTTGATGGATTGGTGTAGCAACCTTTATTATTAGGTCAATAACATTTATTATTAACAAATGA
>NTHP01000013.1:2714628-2757308 GCA_003416845.1 Oplegnathus fasciatus
ATCTGGCAACTCAGAAGTTGTTCTAATTAATGGTTTATAGCTGATCTAAAAGCATTTGTAAATAATTTATTAACAATTAATAAAGCCATTACTTACAACTAATACACCCATTATAAAGGGCATTTTATTAGAAAGTAGTATTGTACTGTATCTATGAATGTATAAGTATACATTTACATGTACAGGTAAAAGGCTGAATGAGCTGAGATGTCACAGATGTTCTCACCACAGAGGCAGCAGCTTTGCTTGAACTTCCTATCTGCCCTTCAGTTGGTGTGTGTCCTCCTGTGCTTCCTATAGTTCTCCTTTTGGTGGGAACAAAGTAAAACTGCAGTTTACATGTCTTGGTGAGTCGGGGACATTTACTCTCTTTCTGCTGCAGGTCGCTGTATGCTCTGGCCAGCCTGCCAGCCTCTTTGTCCCCTCCGAATACCACCACTTTGACCAGGGTAGACACCTCTGCCACATCGCCTTCGTCGCAGCTCAGGATCGGCCTCCTGCGGACGCACACGTGCTTCTGGGGGGAAAGAGGATCCAGGGCAGCAGGGGACGCGTGCAGAGGATTAACTTGTCTGGACATGGACCTGGAGTGTTTGAGCTGCGACCCAGTTCTTTGAAAGTCTTTGGTAAAATCCCCACGGTAGCCCATACTCTGGGCACGGCGGCAAATGCTCGGGCTGCGGGGAGTCTTGAAAAGCAAAGAGAAGCGCTCTACCCCTAAGAGGGACCTGGACTTCTTTTTGGGTTTCTTTCTAGGCTTTGGTTGTCCTTCCTCTGTGTCCTCGTGTGTTGTGTCCTCGCTGAAGTCACTTTCCACACCCGATGAGCCAGACGGCGTGGAGACAGACCAGCTGGAGGAGAGAGAGTAGCTGGAAAACGTGGAATCCCTCGAGGAAGAGGATGTGGTGGAGATACGGTTGTTTAGAAACTCAAGCTCCACTTTGTCTGCCTCCCCTTCATCTTCCTCATCCACACTGGTGTCATTAGCATCCTCCTCCTCTATTTCAGTTTTAAGGAAACAGTCTGGAGGTGAGTCCAGGTCGGACCCGCTTGCAAGAATGTCATGTAGAACGTCTGCATGAATGTAAAGAAGAAAACATTTGAGACCAGTTAAAGAAAGGTCTCTGGTAAATAATGCAGGTATTTGTTGTTCAAACTGAACTATTTACCAAAGTTGTCGTTTTCCCAGGTGCATGTGTGACATTTGGGGAAGGGAAGCATTAAAGTCTCAACAGCCCCTAATGAGAAGAGGTAATACTCAGATTAAGGAAGCACTACTGCCTGAGAACAATCTGGAAAAGCAGGTTCGGCAAACAAACTCAGCAGGAAACAACTACCTCTCCTCATCACAACAATGTGGATATGGGCTTTAGTCTTGGCATTTTATGTATTTTCTGTCTTACCGGTATCTGGGCAGCCATCAGCAGGAGCAGGAACAGCAAGGCCTTCTCTGAGCCTCTCCATGCTGTGCAGTAGACCTTGTCTAGCTGTGCTGAGATCTGCTTTAGATGCCGCTGCCTCCATGCTGTTAATCACTGCCTCCAACAGCTGCTCCAGCTCCTCAGGCCGCATTGTCTGGAGCAACATTGGGAAGTTTGTTTTAGGGGGAAACTAGAGGAGAATAAAGAGGAACTGTGCATCCGAAACACATTGGTCAGTCACCTGCAGGGCAGCGTGGAGCGCCTGCAGGTCCTGCTTGGTGCCCAGAGCTGCCTGAAAGCCGTGCATGATGAGGATGATGGTGATGTCTCTGTTGGAGAGCTCGGTGCTACTCAGCTGCTCGGAGACAGACTGGACCTCTGGAGGGACGTCCTCATCTGGGCTCACTAACAGCACCGTCCTAATAAGATAAACACATACAAGGAGAGCGATGATGTGAAAGTCCTAAGGAAAAATACCAATTTCTCAAAAGCGTTTATTCAAACTAAGGTTTTTGTGCCATAAAGAAGTTAAAGATGCAGCGAAACACTTGCCATGTTTAGCTTGTGAATAAACTCACATGGTTTTAGAGCAGTGAATCTCAGGGGAAACACCCTGCTCTGTCCTGACCAGCCTTTGAAATGAAATACCTGAAACAAAAGTAGGTAAACAGTTTAGAACATATCAGCAGGTAAACACTGCCCCCACATGGTCACACTGATACATGATGAATGCCTGAACCTGTGGGATCTTTTATTTTAGACACACCCAATGTGCTTAAACTATGCTTTCCATTCTTGAAAGAAAACATAAGAGCTTCAGCGCTACATGTACCTGGCGCTCTGAGCTCCTGCTGGATGATATGCAGCAGGCGTTTACTGGCAGAGCAGCAGGGCTCAGGCCAGGCCATGAAACTGTGGAACAATAGGTAGGCCTCCTGCAGCAGGCCGCAGTCTTGGGCCACGTAAGGAGCCTGAAAGAGGCAGAGAAGGAACAAATAACCAGGTTAAATAAGAAATAGAATTATAGAAATATTTTATTGTGCAATGAATACCAAAAACTGTAAGAGGAAGAGTCTGTGTGTGTTCCCCCACTGATTATAAATGGATCGCTCACTTTTAGGAGGGTCGACGAGAACAGGAGAGTGAGGGGCACCACCAGCTCATACTGACACTGCTCCAGCACCTGTGAAAGAAAAATCCTGAATTGAAACACGCTCTCATTCATCACTTTACGGCGAACGGTTTGGAAAATGATGTTCTTTCGGCTCTTGACCTCCTTTGTTTTCCTCAGTACTTTCTGTAGAAGGATGGGGAAGTTGTGGGGATCTCTCTTCACAAGTTCCTCCAAACACCAGCGGTTTATGCACAGCCCAGCTAGTCAGACAGACAGAAACACACAACCTGAACCTGCGTATTTCTCCTTTTAGGTTTCATTCTGATGACAGGCAGTAAACACGCTACTTCTAAGAAACACATGTTTACAATGAATATTCAGAGAGGAGATTAATGCCAGCAAAATGATAACCCCACTTTCCCGTGTTGCCAAAGTTGTGAATGAGGTTATCGCAGTAAGTATTTAAAAAATGAACTTGCATAACATGATACTCCCACATACTGTCTATCACTCCTCATTCTGTGTGTCACCACTTTCAATTCCCATTTGTCCCTATAAGATGAACAATATGTTCCTAGTTGGTTAGCTGAGTGTGTTTTAATGATTTAACAGGTTAAATATCTACTTAGCACCCTCCTCATTCAATTTATATTTCAACATTAATAGTTCAACAGCAGCATGTTGAGCTATTAATTGTAAAACTATTAATTAACAACTGTACAAACAGTTTTCAGCAACAGTGGTTGTCAGCATTGGTTTTGTATTGTGTTACCGTTAAAGGCAGGGATGGGATTGGGTCTTACCGTTCCAGAGTTGTTTGTCAGGAGTGTCAAGACCGAGGTCACAGAGGCAACGCTCGAGGACGTGCTGGATCCGATCCTCTGTGCACGAGCTCTGCTCCATCTTCTGCATCCTCCTCTGCAGAGGCATCACAACATCCACAGAGAAATACAGAAGATAAACCAACAGGAAGTCCTAAAATAACAATAAGAATTACACCCTATTATTGTGTTCCGGGAAACCAATATATTATGTCCCTTCAGTAGTTGAAACTTCCTGTTATTGCTCTTGCCAACACGTTATAAAGATTCTTGTTCCCTTCCAGAAACAACCAAACACAATCTAGATTAAAAGGCTCGGTCGCACAAACAGAGATGCAAACATAAATGTCCACAGCAAAGACGTCAGGGAAGAAAATTCAGTTCCTACTTCCTACCAAAACCAGTGAGTCACAGACTGCGCGAGTGGACCGGAGATGAGCTGGTCGAAAACAGCAGCCACGACTTCTGCTTTTTCATTCTTAAAATCAGCCTCTGACACCAGATTTCATATGACTCAGAAGTGGGATGGAAATTCATCTTAAAGGACAACTTCCCATTTGATCCCTATGAGTCTTATTAACAAGCTAAGACACGTATGTAAGTGTTTTATTGTAAAGACAGAGGACTCTTTCAACTATGTTAAAGCAACAAAACCTGATCAAGTATGACAGTTGTGAACAAAACACAGAATTTCTGGAATTTGCTTACTACAGATAACATAAGGCCTGTGGTCAGAGTGCAAAAGATGATGACAAACAATTCAAACCACTCTGACCGCACTATGAAACGGACATGGAAACAATATTTAACAACAATAACAACATTCCTTTGGGGCAAGTAAAGACTTTTTATAAAGTAAGCAGATTTTTCCAAGGCAGGGCCTGTTTCAGTGCCTACTGTGACTAATTTAAAAAGAGAAATTCAAATCAGACTGCCACCAGACATCCCTCTTGATGAGAAAAAATATTTTCCCTGGATCTCCCAAGTATATTTGGCCTCCAGGATGTCGGTGTGCATACGGAAGCTGTGATTGTGCCCAGCTGTGGCAGATGTGTCACAGTGACCAGTGTTGAATAATGTGTGTAGTGACACGACTGGAAAACCGGGGTCACCTGTGCCCATCAAAACAGGAAAAGGTCTTCCGGGAAGTAAATTAAAACAAATCCTTTAACTGTGTTCTTAAGACCGGATGGGGGNNNGGGGTGTATCTTAACTACAAATATACATTCAGTGAAGAGTGTGTGCACAGGACTGTAAAAGAGCACTGCTTCCCAGTCAGTCAAATGTGTTCATTGAATTGGTTTTAATCTGGGTGTTATTTAACATTATTAACTATATAAAAGTGGATATTGTTACAATAGTTTTTCATACAATTGAACTGTAAATGTTTAGGTTGGCTTGGTCAAGTTTGCATTTGTACTAGTGGCAGAAGCTGGGTGTTCCAACCATTAAACTGTTAAAACTGTGTATCTGTTAGCTGTGATCATTCATTACTTTTAGCTAACTATTTCAACCTTTTAACCTGTTCCTTTAGGCTATTTCACCACCATCAAATCATGATTTCTATTTTTTTTTAATCTTGTTGAGCAAGGTATTCCGCAATCTTTCCACGTACCCCCACAGCAACTGCAGGGGTACCAAGCTGACCTAAGATTCCTAACCTAGAGTAGCACACAAAAGGCACTGGCAGGGATATAAGTGATGACATTCAGCCAAGATTGTTGTATTAGTCTAACAGTAAAGTAAGTTTAAAGTGCAAAGCACAAAATGACTACATGCACACACAGTATATGAAACCATGAAGACAAGCATATCTTATGTGCAGCAGGGCAACACAGGCAGTACCCGGCATATCCAGCCTCTGCAAGCAAACCTCTCAATTGTCCACTGAGGAAACAGGTGTTGCTCTATTGTATGCTGTCAGACTATATTGTCCAGCCCTGCCATGCAGACTTGACTGTGACTGCCACAGTGTAAAAACACTGATCTCTGCTGGGCCTTCTTTAAACATTAAGATTATTTAAATGCAGGTGGCAGGTTGCTTTTATTGCACACATTAAAGTGGAGGGAGGGTGGAAAGATAAGAGAGGGGGATAAGAGGCGAAACTGCCAGATGTACAGCTGCCCCCTACACTATAAAGACACCTTGATTATACTTATCACCTTATCTTTAAATAAATCAAAAATTATACTGCTGAGACTCTGTTCAGCACCTCAGTACCTATTAAATACTAAACACACTTTATGCTATGTAAATCTAAATGCACTGATATCAGTGTTCAGCAGCTTTTAGAAGAAGGGGAACAGGAAACATGCAGAGCTTGAATAACACTTTGCAGTTAGATCTGATGGAAGTTGTGTAACAGCGGCTTGTTGCTACTAGAGAGCGACTATATGAAGTGTTAAAATATTGGAAATGGCACCTCTGCCAACCTGAGACAGGCAGGGGGCATGGTACAGATACATGGAACGTACTGTAAATATACTGAAACATAAAAACAGATTAAAAATGAAGAAGTAATCAGCAGAGGGAGACACAAGTCTTACCTTTATCTGCAGTTATCAGTGTCCTAGATCATCCCAGATCAACCACAGCTGAGATACGGCAGTAGAGGAAAACAAAACAGAGACCACATCCTCCTGTGTTGGTTTCAAAAACAGACCCTCTAACTGCGGAGTCAAGAGAGCATGCGCTGCAAAACAGGAACTGAATGGGTCTTTATGCTGAGGTGGTTTACAGAAGAAAATCTACTAATGTTGTGGGAGGAGTCTTTTACTGTATCTGACAGACCTCATTTGAAGAACACGCCTTCAGTTTATGTTTATCACATGTCTGTGTCACCAGGGATACGTTGTGCAAAATGGGGTATTTAAAAAAAAAAGGATTCACAGTCCTTTACAGCCAGAAAATCTACAGTTGAATTATTGTTTTACTTATTATTTTTATGCTTAAAAGAGGGATGTAATTGAATTTTAAGTTTTATTATATGTCTTGTTGTAAATAATTGATCTGTTGGCTATGGTTTACAGCATTAGTGGAGCCACCACTGACTCTAATGATGAGGCATGCACTGTAGAGGTGGTGGACTCAGAGGAGGACGACAGCATGATGTCCCCATATTAAAGAAAAACGCAGCAAATGTATCCTCTTGGATGTCCCTATGGTAGATAAAACATGATAAAGTGACCTCTACTGTGGCCCAGTGTGCAAGAAAATGTGATGAAATGCCCTCTAGGGTGCCCTTAAAATGGAGAATGCAGTGCCATATAGGTTGGTAGAGAAAGGTTTGAACTGTTTCACTATAAATGCATCACGACTTTCTGCTGGTGCACCATCGCATGCAGCTGGTGCCCTTTTCATTTTTTTCACCCCCACCCCTCAGACATCCTGAGTCTGCTACTGTATAAGCTATACTGCAGGTAAGAAAAATATATCGGTAGTTAGTAGAAACAAAGTGCTAATTTGAGCACAAAAGTTTATTCTTGACCTTTGGGAACAATATGTGTACAAAAATAATGTAAACTCAAAGGTACTACTTTATCTGAACTGCATCTCACAGCCTTCTGTGTAACAACGTGTAACACAACTCAATTTGTTTATACAGTAATCATCCATCCGTGAGAACTGATCACAAATGGACATTCTACTAAAAATGTTTGTACCAAACATCAACAAACCACATTTCCTTATACATAAAGAACAATTTGTGCTGAACATCATGAATATTACACTCTAACCCTCTAACCCACTCTAGCAATTGTTTTAAAATGATTTTGATGGTTCTACCTTTTAAATAAAGGTTGACATGAAGGTTTGAGACCAGTTTTATGGTTAAAAAATTGGCTAATGGGCCACTTATCTTGGGAGATACATAGGCCTACGGTGAAATGAAAAAATAAAAGTCATCCTTTAAAAAAATAAAGTCCAAATGATTTGGAAAATAACAATGGCTTAATGTTAACTATGCTTAATGTTGCTTATCCATTTAAGGGTTAACATAATGCATGCTCTCCAATTTTCATGGACAATAAGCCTTTCAGGAAATGGTGTAACACTTGCAAATTTTACAAAAATGTGTATTAATTACTGTAACATGACAAATGAAGGCCAATTATTTAAGCTATAAATAAATGTGTTACTCTACACGAGATTTCCCTGCATCATATTTCTCTAAAGTTGTGTATTTTTTAACATGTAGTGCAAAGAATCTGCCGGAAGATGTCGCCGCTCCCTCTCCCTCCGCAGAGACACTCAAAAGGCTCCGACTCCTCTCCTCTGAATGAGTGGACCCCCTTTTTTCTATTATAACGGAGAGGGAATGGGACAGACAGAGATAGAGGTGGGCAGAGGTGTGACTGAGTGGACAGACAGAGGCAGAGGGAGACTCAGAGCCAGCTGGGCTTTTGCCATATCTTATTTTTATTTAGGGATTTCAAAGAGGGGGGGAACAGGCTGAAGTACTATAGCAGTAGTTTCTCGTGCGTAAACGGGATAGGTTGCTCTCCAAATTCTTAGGAGTTGTGCTACACTTTCAGACTGAGCAGTTTATTTGGAGGTAGTGTCCTGGGTGGAGTTTTCTTTGCCTCGTAAGAATATTTCATACACATTTAGTATGTTCCATGCTTCGCTAGTGCGTCCAAGTGTCCATATCTGAGCATCATTTACTGTAATTGTTTTATCCTTGCCTTGATTTTGTCTTGATCATAATTCATTCTAGTCTTGTTAATTCTGATGATTTTGTCTCCATTACATTTCAGCGCAAGAGTCCCTGCGGCGCACGGATTACAATGCAAAGGATTTTGGAGGTTTGGGTCACCTTGGTGACAGTTTCTGCGCTGACCAAGGGGGTCTTTGGAGGATACGGGCTGAGCATGTTTGCAGCACAGTCTTCCCCTCCGGACCCGTGCTATGATGAGAACGGGAACCCTCGGAGGTGCATCCCCGACTTCGTCAACTCCGCTTTTGGTAAGGACGTGCGCGTGTCCAGCACCTGTGGCAACCCCGCCGCCAGGTACTGCGTGGTGGCCGAGAAGGGAGAGGAGAGGACGAGGGACTGTCACACGTGCGACGCCGGGGACCCCAAGAAGTCCCATCCACCTGCGTATTTAACAGACCTCAACAACCCTCACAACCTCACCTGCTGGCAGTCTGAAAACTACGTGCAATACCCGCAGAACGTCACCCTCACCTTGTCGCTTGGTAAAAAGTTTGAGGTCACCTATGTGAGCCTGCAGTTCTGCTCACCTAGACCTGAGTCCATGGCGATCTACAAGTCCATGGACTACGGCAAGTCGTGGGTGCCGTTTCAGTATTATTCTACTCAGTGCAAGAAAATGTACAACAAGCAGAATAAGGCAGCAATTACGAAGCAGAACGAGCAAGAAGCCATCTGCACGGACTCCCACACAGACATGCACCCTCTGACAGGTGGACTCATCGCCTTCAGCACCCTGGACGGCAGACCGTCGGCGCACGACTTCGACAACTCCCCGGTGCTGCAGGACTGGGTGACGGCCACCGACATCAAGGTGATCTTCAGCCGGCTTCACACTTTCGGGGACGAGAACGAGGACGACTCGGAGCTGGCCCGCGACTCCTACTTTTACGCCGTGTCGGACCTGCAGGTCGGAGGACGGTGCAAGTGCAACGGGCACGCTTCAAAATGCGTCAAGGACAGAGAAGGGAATCTGGTTTGTGAGTGCAAACACAACACGGCGGGACCAGAGTGCGACAGGTGCAAACCTTTCCACTATGACCGACCATGGCAGCGCGCCACGGCCAGAGAAGCCAACGAGTGTGTCGGTAAGACATCCCCTCTTTTGTCCTTCACTGTGGATTTATTTCAGCTTTTAGAATATATATATATATTTGCTTAATTATATTATTCGATTCACGTAAAAGGTGCTGTTGTAAATAATTATTTTGGTGATCACTGTGTTCTGTCGTTACGCACAAAAATTACGCACCAGCCTGGTGTTTATTCGTTAATGTGAAGTTTATATTTACTTTTTTTTCTCACTGGGAATGAAATGCAGACACAACTATCGTTTGAAACGATAATGTTTAAGATTAAGATGAATAGGTGGTGATCTGACCTTAAATCAGGGAATAATTCATATGACTGTGGCTAAATAAATCCTAGTGGAGGCACAGAGAGAGAAGAAGGCCTCGGACTGAAATCCTACGACCTAAACTGTAAAAGAACCACCCTGAGTATTAAAATCAAGAGACGGATTCATTAATTTAAACATTTAAACTAAATTAAATTGATTAAATTACTTATTCGAAAATCAATCTGTCTCCTTGCGGATATAATTACAACTTTTTGTCCAAAACAAACTACTGCTGACACAAGCACAGGAAATAGGGACATGTATTTACACAAAATACCTCTTCTAAATATAAATGGATTTAACACAGTTTAGAAAATGAATACATTGCAAATAGTTTAAATTAATTGTTGAATTCAGTAATTCAGTTTTGTGATAGAAATTGATATTATATTTATAAAAATTGTACCGGCCTTTTTAGAGAAACCTAAATACAATTTAGCTGACTTATAATAGACATTGTTCAAACCAGGTATGGTGCCATATTATACCAAGAAAAATAAAAATATATATAGGAGCTTTATGTTTTGTTCAGTAACAAATGCATGCGCTTTGTGTGCTCTTTGTTGACCCCTGATTTTTATCAACATTCAGAAGAAAAGAAAGGGCAGGAAGTCATTTCACCAAACAAAGTGCGCCTGTTCCGAATGCGTAATTGCGTTTTGACCCGTGTTTCCGACTGTAGTAGCGATTTAATAGGAAGGAAACATTGCAGCTGCAGAGATAGACTGCAGGGGCGTGTTGTGTTTCCATAAGCAGGTGCTATTACAGATTGGATGGGCGATTAAGGCGGTTTTATTGACATTTTTGGCACGTAGAGTATAAACTGCCACTTTAGAGCCAGTAAACTATTCAGAGAGGAGGACAAAGCGCGAGGTAATTTGAAGCCTGATCTGAGTTTTTATTCCAGCAGCACCGAGCGAGTGTATTTGCTGTGATGCTTATTTTCAACAGAGCAGGAAGGGGGGCTTATATCAACAGCTCAAGCCCCCCTGAGCTACAGCGAAACAAACCTGGAAAAGTAACAAGTTCCGACAGTGCCATGGTTTGCTCAACCAAACGGAACAAGTGAACAAGTTGTTCCCCTTGGCCTCCGCCTTTTGCCTCCGCAAAGCCAGCATCTCAGTGTATTTTACTAAAACAAAAGGTTGTCACTTGTGGCATCCATCTCGCTGTCAGTGGGAGGCCCCCCTTTCACCATCTCGCTTTTTGTGTGAGCGGTGTCATCAGATGAAACCACAGAAAAGCCAGACTGAGCATGTCTTCCAAAGAGGAAATAATAAGGGTGGCCTGACACCTATAAGCATGAAAGAAGAGGACCCAGGGGAGGGGCTGGTTCAATTGAGCAGTGGGTCCATATGGTCTGGCAGTGGGGATGCAGAGTGGTTGGTGCTAATGATCTGTCTGGATTTGTCCTCCCTGCTGTAGGACATTCAGATATTGAGAGAGGAGTGAGGTTGTGGGAGAGCAGTTGGTTTCACTCACTGGTGGCAGGCATCAAGGAAGTAAGACAAAGTCAATTTCCCATGACTTCGCATGCAGGGTTGCCATCACTGTGTCAAGAGGCATTTATGTTGGCAGCAGCAGCTTTCACATTTCTATCAGCTGGAGTTACATGATTTACAAATTTGTCCACAAAACCAGGGCAGGGGCAAGAGGGGTGGCCAGGGGAAGTGCCCCACCCACCAGGGTTAGATGGTGGTAGGTAGTTGGCTTGTTAGTATTAAGGGTGGATGGAGCTCCTGGACCAGAACCTCTGTATGAAGTGAATCTTAACATGTAGGAAAGTCAATCAAATGACTACAGGGAGACACACAACGACCACAAAGAGACGCAAAGTGACTACAAAGAGACATAAAACAATTAATGCAAAACAAGATGTAAAACAACTGAAAAGAGACACAAGATGACTACAAAGAGACACAAAACAACAACAAACGGACACAAAATTACTACAAAGAGACACAAAATGACTATAAAGAGATGCAAAATGACTACAAAGAGACACAAAACGACTATAAAGAGATGCAAAATGACTACAAAGAGACACAAAACGACTATAAAGAGATGCAAAGTGACTACAAAGAGACATAAAACAACAACAAAATGCAGAACAAGATGTAAAACAACTAAAAAAGAGACACAAGATGACTACACAGCGATGCAAAACGATTGCAAAGAGATACAAAATGGGTGGGGGGCCTTTCACATACCTGTGTCCAGGGGCACGGCTGTTGGCTATTTGGAGTTGATATTATTTCATAGTTGTTTATTTGGCATTCACTTTTTTTAATGTAATGTAACTACTACAACTTCTATTGCCAAGAAGCAGGGCTTTAAATGTGAGTCTTCAACACATTTTTAATAATTTTACAAAAGTTTCTCAACCCGCTCCGACATAAAACCTGCAAAGGAAAAGCTCTACACTTGTTTAATACATTAATGCGCGATAATGTTTGACCATGACCCATAATCATTTATGTAAAGGAATGAATGAGGTTGAGAAACACACACACATATGGTGACACGTCAGGCTCTCCTGTCCCAGGCAGCTGCTTCATATTCTCTCCATGTTCAGCGTAGCACTGACCCCTGACAGTCAGGCCCCCGCTCCTCTCCGGCCTGACTGATGGGCTGTGAAGGGAACTGTGGGAAACTTCTGCTTGCCAAGTGGGTTTTGAGGCAAGTTGAAAATGGTAGCCTTAGTCACTCACATGTGTAATTTTGCACGTTTGTTCAATTTCAACTTTGTTTTTGCTGTCACCCTGCCATGCGGTGTTCAGTTTTTCAAGGGCCGAGAGTCCGTTTTGTTTTCCTTTTAGAGTAAACCTTCACCTTCACATGTCTGTTCTTACGGTTGACAGGCGTTCATCTGGCTTTAGGTGTATTTGATATGAAAAAAAAATTAAAGAGAGACTTGTAATTTCAGCAAGCCATCCTGTCTTGTGGGATAGAAATCTGTGTATCTTTGATCACAAACTCAGTTACTATCTGTCCTAGTAGAGAGCATTTGGTTTTGTGCTCTGCTCAAAGTACTCTGGCATTTATTAAACCTACACAGAAATCGTTGTGAGGAAGAGCCGGCATGTTTGCCACCCACAAGGTGGCTGAATTAGGATATGATTGTATCAATTGCCTACTGGCTCTGCTCCCAGTCTGTGCAGCACATACTGGTACTCTCTCCAACAGCTCTAAAAATAGAGTGCCGAATATAAATGCATCCTCACAATTTTTTAAAGAACCAGCTGGTTTGATGATAAATATGGCGGAGGAGATTCGAGAGCACAAATGCGAGGGGGTGTTCGTGCGTTAAAAATCAATATCATAGGATTCACTGGTCTAGACACGTCAAATCAGTCAAGACAAGAGTGCTTTGAGAAAACAGCTTATTTTTTTTGTTTGAGCTACAACCAACTTGCATGACAGCAGCTCAGAGAGAGAGGAAACACTGGTACAGGCAGGAGGAAACCAGACTCTGACAGTACAAGGACACCACATTGACCACGGCCTGTTTTACAGAACCACGCCACATCTAAGATCGACTTTCCTGTTTAGTTTACAACTGAGCCATGATGATTTAAATCACAGGATGCTTTTAGGGATGCAGGCTGACGGCGTCTCCGTGCTGGACCAGTTGTCGTCCATGTGTCTGCCTGGGACCACTGACACTGTTTCTGCTGACGGTGAATATGCCGCCTGCCTCCCCTGGGTTGCCAGGTTGGGCCAGGCCAGGCCTGCTCACCATCTGGGTCTCATTTCAGCTCCACGGCAGCAACCCGTGTGACGGGAGAGAAGAATTTGTGTAAAGCATGATATCATAGATGTTCTTGTAATAGAAGTTGCGCTGTCTCACTCGTTCTCTGGTATTTGGGTTCCTTCGTTCTCCTCCCTCTCTCCTCCTGCTGCTCCTTCTCTCTCTCTCTCTCTGCCTGTCATTCTCTGGCCCATCACTGTGCGCCAGCGCCAGGGGACAGTCAGCCATTTCCATTTAATTTGTAAGCTGAGGCATATTTGAGGGTTTTGATTTCTCACATGAATTTAGTCAACAATAGCCAGAGGACATGGCTATTTGTGGGGCTGTTTTTGTTTTGTTGACTTCTGTTTTGATGGGTCTCATGTTTAAATACATGTCCTTAATATATTGTATAATGCAGTAATGAAAACAAGCTGCGTTTGCAAAGTTAATGTGTAGTTATAGTGAAGATGTTTGAAGAAAGAAGCAAGGTGGTTTGGAGATTGGACAGATTTTTGTCAGCTCCTCAGGCCCTGACCTTTGACCTCGCTCTGGTAGGCAAAGAGAAATTTGTCTTTTGGGGATGAATTTAAGCATGACAAACACAAATTCACCGACATCCAGTAGTCAACATTTAAAGAAGACTTTGGTCAAGCAGGAAAAAAACATGTCTGAAGGGAACATTTTAGTGAATGAGAGAAAACACAAGCATGAAAACAAATAAATGTGATTGTAAGCGTCCTGCTCTTGTTGTGGGTTGTTTGTTTGGATCCTCATTAGTGATTACAGGGGTAACAGTCATTTTCCCTGGGGTCTACAACAACCCTTAACAACATTACTACCTTCAGATGTGCTGTGCAAATAGTCCAAATAAGACTGAGACCTGAACACAACACTGCAAATTGCATTTCATCAAGATTACATGGAAGTAGTAGTTGAAGTAATAAGAAGAAAATAAGAATGAACACAAGTATGTGGAAAAAATAGACATTAGGTGAAAACAAACACGAAATCTGGAGTGGTTAACAGGAAACAGGTGTGTTGCAGGTTAGGAAACATACAGGAACTTTTTTGGCAGCATAGCAGCATGGACGTCAGACACCATTGAAAATCCCATCAGGAGCAGAGTGCCAGTTAGATGGACTGACGAGTCTCAGTCATCCAGAACATGTCGATGCTTGAGTACAGCTCGGGGGCTCTGGGGAGGAAAATTCAAATGGTTTGACTAATGGGAGTTCAGAGAAAGTAGTCGCAGGCGGTAGTGACCCTGAAGCAAAAATATATTAAATCAATCAGTTACAATCAGCAAAAATGAAACATAAAGATGACTCAGGTGTGCTTTTCTTATGAACATGAAGAGAGTTTCTAACAAGATCAGTGCAACTGACCCTCTGAAATTATCAGGAGTCGCGTGAAAGCCTCCTCTGGAGACAAACAGACCTAAACCAGCAACGGAAAACTGGACATGGACTTTGTGGAAACTGTGACAGGAACCATCACTCACAGGGATTGAGGCAAATTTTGTTGTTACTAACTATTCTGCAAATCAGTCACAGTGAAATTGCTCAATATTTGCCTGCGTGTGACATCTTAGCATAGAGCTGGGTTCTCTGTTTCAGTTCATGTTCACAAATATGGACTGAAAATGGGACTTTGTGTCGTTTTTTGCTTACAGTTTTATACACTTTCATGTTTTAGCCAATAAACTACAAATCAGCTTTGTTTTGCACTTTTAAAAAAAATCTTTTTTGACGTGTTACAGAAAGCTTGATTTGAATACAGAAAGTAACCAAATTCACGTGACTTTTCTCAGCATTTATTGATTGTTTAGTCTTGTATATATCTCATCATATTTGGGATAGAATTGTCTTTCAATAACTTGGCTTGACAGTACAGAAATTATTGGGGTGGGGAGGGGGGCTTAACCTTATGTTAAAAAAGCATGGCCCTCCACAGAGTTATTCATATTTTCTTTGAATCTATCTGATTTCATCATTAACTAAAAGAGGAAAAGCATAAAGTACCCCAATTTACACCATAATATCTTAATGGAACAATAATGGTCACAAAGCCAACAATTGTACATTAAAAAAATTAATTAGCAACTGTCAAATTTAGGGCAAACATAACACTCTA
Source organism: Oplegnathus fasciatus (assembly GCA_003416845.1). Taxonomy (NCBI): domain Eukaryota; kingdom Metazoa; phylum Chordata; class Actinopteri; order Centrarchiformes; family Oplegnathidae; genus Oplegnathus; species Oplegnathus fasciatus. Next base: position 2,729,965 of record NTHP01000013.1, read on the forward strand.
TTTTTGATTGACTGAACTGGCCCCAACGTGTCATACTGAACTTGAATTAAATTATGGCACATTTAACTCTTTTTCATTTTGTGAACGACTGTTGGTAGAGATAATGTTTAATCACTTCATATCCATAGTGTATTCTGTGTTTCTCAAAACTGACATATTGACCATATGATACAATTGATTCTGACTAAACATCGAACAGAGACAAACTTGCTGTCCCCTGAATATGGCTGTGCATGCCTTTATGACCCATTGCACAAACTAAAGCCATCATTTATAACTAGTTGTGTAACTTGTTCTTTTTTTTTTNAAAAATCTGGAGAAAACAAAAGATCCTCCCCTCAGACCACCCTCTCTTCAGTAGAAAGAAAAAATACATAACCCCCCCCCCTTTTTCTGACACTCCCTCCCCATAACTTTCATACAGCCCCTTACGAAATAGTGTTTCATGATGATTCAGTATGTTTTGGGAAAGGGTCAGCAATGATTAAAAAAATATATACAATTTGCAGTAAATGGGCTATAACATCATAAATGTGATGTTGCTCACACGCTAACAGCGATAACAGCAGCCGTCGCTTTGGGACACATCCTGAAAACTCCATCACGATTACAAACGGAGAACAATACTTCTGAAATTGGCTTTTACGCTGTTGCCTCCAGTCTTTCTTGCAACATAAGCTTATGTGACTTTGGTAAGAGGTTTCTCTGTATACAACCAGACCGTAAAACAAAGAGATGTATTTGGAGGATCTAAAAAAACATCCATGCTCCACTACAATCCAGTGTCCTCTGGGTAAAGGCTGCATGTTTTGAGGATTTTGTTTTGTTGAGCTCATAATTCAAGACAGACACGACGGTTTGAGCCAGAAAGGTTTCACTCAGGCTTTTAAGTGCATACTGAAAAATCTTGTTCTGCTATGTTGTGGACGGCGGTTTGGAGAGGTGACTCAATGTTTTGAGAGGAGTATGTTAGCTTTGATTTAATGTTCGTATCCTTCATACATGGGCCGTTGGATATCATGGCATGAATGTTGACCAGTATGGAACATATACAGAATACAGTGGGTCAGCCACCTTTATGACACATTGTGCGTGAGTTCACCCTCAATAAGGTTTCAGCAGTTTTTACCAGATTTGTTGTGCGGTGCAGGATAAAGTTTGACCGATGCTGCACAGGTGTCATCTTTACCTCATGGTCAGATATTAAAATGTGTCTCTTGGCATGACTTGACAGGAACTGACAGTCTGAAGTTAGGGACCGTCTAAAAAGTGCACGCAAAAGTGCCAAGAGAACTTTTCAGATTTTTGTCAATAGCTTTGTAATACTTAAAAAATTAACACTTAAAACCAATTTATTTTCATATGACCCCCTTCCTGATGCATTTATTTTTTAAATTATGAAATATGACCCGATGAACTATAATGGCATGTTTTTGGAAATAGCTTTATCTTTTTTTAATCATAGAAACTTTACCAACTTTACATTCAACTGGTTCTCCTTTCATCATATATACATAATCTCCAGATTAAAAAAATCATGCAATATCGCTCAATGCAATGCTGACTTGGACTTTCCCACTCTTAAATCCTTTCATTATTAATTTCCATCTGGATCATTAACTGTTACACAGCTTTTTTCGTGGGGTGAGAGGGGTATGACATGTAATATGGTATGTGCCTTAACCATTCAGCCAGCGGAGCGCCTTCACAGCTTTTACTTTTTGATGCATTTATTCAGTGAGTTAGTGTGAACTATGAACTAAAATACAATGCTATTATTTAGGCCTCATCTCTGTTTGTCTGTGCACACTTAAACACAACAGACAACATTATATGATGCAGTAAGTGGATCCTGAATAGCTGGGACAGTTCAAATTGTTTGTTTTCTTGGCTGTTTATTTGAGTTTGTTCATGGGCGCCTCACTGTTCACTGAGCCAAGATGAAATAGATGCACATGTTTGTGCGTATGTGTGGATGCTCAACTCTTTGCGTCCACCGTCTGTCTACATGGAGCTGACTGCTGGGGCTTCCATGGTGGCATCAGGACCACCTAGTGCGTGCACATCGAGCCCCTTTGAGGCGCTGAAGCAGGGCAGGCTGGGAATGATTAATGGGCCAGCGGAGTGACACGCTCCGCAGCTCAGCTTCAGACCCCCAGCCAGCTCCCCTGCTGCGCTGCCACCCGACACAGCCAGCTCAGTGACAGCGCCGTTTGTACGCCCACACACAACACACTTCCTCAGTGTCACTTACCCGACTTACCCCCTGTGCCACTTCCCCCCTCTCCCCCTAAAAAGCATTAAGGAACTCTGCAGTGGAGGCATAAGCTCCTTTGGCTGGTACCATCCTCCCTGCTGCGCTGTCGACACAGGGGTCTTTTTACTGGAAGACAAAGGCAACAACTGACAACTGGATCAATTATAGTTGAATCCAGTCTTGATCCTTATTAGAATTACATTTACAGTAAGTCTGCAGGGGTTTTCCTACAGTTTTAGGGATTTTTAAAAATTAGTTTGGAGCTTTATGTATTAACTTAACATGTAAATTAAATGTGACTGCTGCTTATTACCCCACCAAGCATCAGGAATGTCAGCCGCTAATTACCCCACTCCTCTTTTCATTAACCGCCACTTATCTCCAGAACACTTTAAAACAAACAAAGTGTAGACATAATAAGCCCGCCTTGAAAAGGAAATGGAGTTGTTGGTTCCCGTTTCATATTTATTTTTCCATATAACTTCTGCATGAGCCTGTCCAAGGGTCTCTCTCGCTCCATAATGGATTTCTACATCCTCCTGTGCTCTGCCTCCATCTCCCACATACCCCAGTGACCGATTCTTCTCTGAGAGAGAATGAGGAACCACTTATTGGATTTGAGGGGATATCCAGCAGGATAGATAGAGGAGAGGAGAAACACATTGGCTACCAGACACCGGTCCCTACATGACTATAAATATCCCAGGGTTCCACATCTGCTCAAAGGAGGGAAAACCTGGGGATTCATCAATTGCAATCCTCCCTCTGCACACTGCGTGTTTGTGATTGAGGCAGATCTCTTGGTCAGACAGGGAGCAAAGGCAGAGGATTAAGCCGCCTTCCAGTTTTCCATAACTCTTCCAGTCTGAGTGGGCATGTAGACAGAGCAGACCGCCTGTTCCCATCCTCTTCTCATCTCTTGTCCAGGTCACTACGGCTACTGTGGAGCAGATGGCTCACAACTCCTTCAAACGCTCACACCAAACAGTAGAAAGTGACTTCCTTCCTCTCCTGATCAGGCGCGCTCTGAGACATACATCAGACGCTTTCCTCCCTTCTCTGCTTGCAGGAAAACCTCGGGCGCCGAGAGTGTGATGTAAACCCAACGCAACGTGGAACAGCTCATAGCATGCATACATGTGTACGTGTGTGTATATGTGGCATGTGGTTTATTTACACAGATAGTGAGGCTCAATTTCTCATGATAGTGAGTCAGAGATAACACGCTGTATCTGGTTCCCACTTAGGCGGGCAGCTGGGGAAAGAAATGACCTCAGAGCAGTGAGCCCAAAGACCATGTTAGATTACACTGTGATGTACAACAACCCTGGAGTGCCTGGGCTCTGTTACAGCAGGTTTTTATGTTCTGGAGTGACAGGAACAGATCTGAAAATACCTAACAACAATGGAGCTGTCACACTGAGCAGAGGACAGTAAAAGATACAGAGGTGGCTGCAAGACATCCTGGTTGATTTAGCGACATCCGTGGTTACTGGTGGTAACAGCAAGTGCAGTTTAGTACTACAGTCAAAGTTCCTTGGGCTACTTTGTCAGAAATACAACAGAAGAGCAACTGGTGTATCCGTTTGCAGTGCAGCCAAACAAACAATTGGCGTAAGTAGTTTTCCACACAACAGCAGAGCAGTAGCAGGAGGTTTCATTGCCTGCAACTCTTCATCCAACAGCTCACTGTAACTGCTCCTTATTGTTCCAGTTCTCCCTGCAACATTAACAAGTGAATAAAAATGCCCCAAATTACCGTTCTCTTGTTTGGTAGGTGCAATTTTGATGAACTGTTGCAGTCAGCACAAACCTCAGCGACAAATACATTGCATTTCCTATGAGTGCTTCACAATAAAAGCCACCCCGTGTTTTGCCAGTTGAATGCTTTTAATGTAAAGTAGCAGAAGTAAGAAATGTTTAGTTTGTGAACAGTGACGCTGATGTCAATGAGATAAAATTACAAACAGTAATGCTGGTTTACATGCTGCATAACTTCCTGTGATAATAATTTCCTGTGGCGGACTCCGCCGCAAGCAATAAAAACTACTATATAGAAAGGTTAAACAGAATGTAAATACATTAATGGCTAATGCTGAAAAATCACCATGAACAGTAATTTCATGAAAATCTTTTAACTTTTAACTTTAAAGGGGTTCTGCAGCAATTTAATATTGCACATGCATTAAGTTGGAGACATGCGAGTGACAGATTTGGTCCCTAAATGCTGGATCCAACAATTGTTTTCACAGGTTGAGTAGTGCTCGCCATTACAAGTAAACTGATCATGGTGTGTAAAATGAGAGGAGCGCCACAGTACACAGTATAAAAGTTGGTGCTATTTCTATTGTTAATGAAACTGAAAAGATGCAACAGTCTGAGCTGAGTCACATGGGTTTGGGATCCCTCATACTGGATGTCTTCATTAATCTGAAGCTCATACTGAAGCATAGCGTTTGTTTTACTCATTACTACTGTAGTTTAAGGTTCACTGGGTTGGCGTGTTTCAGGAAGAACCAAGCCTTTTCCTCTTCAGCTCAGTACCATGTCTTGGAAGCCACCTAGCAACCAGAACAAACTTTGGGATAAAAATGAACGTAGTAGTAAGAAAACCTTCACAATGACCTCTCAGTGTTTCCATAAAAACAATCATTAACCATTAATTCCCTAACTTTTTCCTTCCTATACAGAGACAATGTGACCACAGTGTTCAGACTGTGCCCTTTTTCCTGAGGTGAGCTGGTGTCACCTTATGAATTGAACACTTGCTTGGACTTGTGTAGAGAGCACATACCATATTAGTGCAAGGACTCTGTGAACGTTTCCATGACCTGGATAAAAATCGGAAAACAACTGCATTTAAAGTTAATCTTTGATCAGTGAGATATAGGGTTAAATGTTTTGATGCAATCTAAAAACACACGGGAATGTTATTTTTGACATGGGGATGTGGCTTGTTATAAATAGGCCCTTGGAGAAAAGGGGAGAAAAGCACAATAAACACGCCACAAGAACGATGGATTGTCACCTCAGCTTTATGATTTACAACCTAGTGGCTTCCTGCCTCCATCTCCCTTATTCCCTCCGCACGGGAGAATGCACGTGCCAGAGTGTTAAAATAACCTCCCTGCTCTGTGGGGAAGATTTGGACCTCAGCCTAACGCTGGCCAGCAAAGTCCCACAGCAGCATGGCCCTGTTTAGATGTTTCATACAGGTTTAGTCTGGAGAACGCCCCCTCTGACCTCAAGCTCAATTATGCTGCATTCAGGTTTACTGTAAATACAAGCTCCCAGCTGAAGAAAACGATTCGGGTCTGCCTCAAGTTGGTGATTATGGTCCGGATAAGTGGGTGATTTTCAGATGTCTCCCAATAGTATCAACACTCAAACCAAAATCCCTATTATCCAAATTACTCATAAAGCACAAGGATTTTACAGTAATTTAGACAATTTGGTTCAAAGGGTAGGTACAGAAATAATATGGTGCCGCTAAAGACCGCACTACTCACAAATTTTATGCTATATCTGTCATCTGTCAAATCACCTTTTACACCAACTAAACTTGTATGTAATGATAACCACGGAGGAAATATTTGTCAGATAACAGGATACGAATGTTTAGCAATCTCCTTATTTATTAGGTGGGATAATGAAAATATATGTGAAGAAATGGGTAGCTAAGAAGATGAAACACTGTGCATTTCTCCCAACCACTGGCACTTGTACTCTAGGGTTGAGTCAGCTTTAACACCATGTGTTTGCGATTGAGAGTGTGTGAAAACTACAACTTACAAGGTGAGAAGTCCAAACAGTTAGCATTGGCTAAAGATGATGGATAAACAGTTGAAATAGTTAGCTAAAAGTAATGGATAAACGGTTGAAATAGTTAGCTAAAAGTCATGGATGAACTGTAGAAACAGTTAGCTAAAAGTAGAGAATAAATGGAGAAAACTAAAAGTAATGGATACACAGTTCGAATAGTTAGCTAAAATAATCGATAAACTGTTGAAATAGTTAGCTAAAAGTCATGAATAAACTGTTGAAATAGATAGCTAAAAGTCATGGATAAACAGTTGAAGTAGTTAGCTAAAAGTCATGGATAAACAGTTGAAATAGCTAAAAGTCAAGGATAAACAGTTGAAATAGTTAGCTAAAAGTCATGGATAAAATGTTGAAATAGTTAGCTAAAAGTCATGGATAAACTGTTGAAATAGTTAGCTAAAGGTCACGGATAAACGGTGGAAATAGTTGGCTAAAAGTCATGGATAAACAGTTGAAATAGTTAGCTAAAATAATGGAGAAATGGTTGAAATAGACAGCTAAAGGTGGATAAACGGTTGAAATAGTTAGCTAAAGATAATGGATAAACTGGTGAAATAGTTAGCTAAAAGAAAAGGGCTGTGGTTTGTCTTAAAAAGAAAGATCGAACCACTGCTTTAAAACCTTTTTGTATCTATGCAGTGCACCTATCCGCATACAGTAAAAACTTCCTTTAGAAACTGAACAGAGGGAACAGAATTTGCTTATCGAGCTTAATGACCGTGGACCTTTTCATCACCTCTCCCATAAACTTGAGGAAATAAACTTGAGGAAGGAAAGGAGCAGCACTCCAGCCAGCCTGTTTCCACACCTACACTGTGAGAGCACTGCAGTTCATCAATGAAAATATACAAGGCATCAAACACAAACACACAGATATATCAGAAATTAATAAGCTTTTATGAGATTATTACTCAAGAGAATATTTTAACAACAGTCACAGCAGGCATGTGCAATTGCTGACGCAGTTGCATATCTGTTTATGCGCGCACACACGCACACACACAAAGAGGAAGTATTCCCCAGTCAACGCCCCAAGCTCCTGCCAACCAGCGACAGCAGGATGTTCCTCCACCAATCCATCAGCTTTATGCTTTAATTGGTCATTTTAAGTCCAGTCTCGTTTCCTCCAGTGGTCGCTCAGGAAACAAACCTCACATTTGATGAAGTGACTCCATTCAAAATTTGGCTGTATGTTACATTTAAACACATGACCTCCGATGTGGGGAGGATCAGGTGTAAGAGAGGCCCTGAGAACAGGCATGGACATCTGAGGAAAGGCTAAATAAAGAAGCTAATAGCTGACACCAGAATACATGCTCTTTTTTTCCCCCTCTTCTTTGTGTCTGGCTTTGTCCCGTTTGCTGCTATTTTCTCTCAATTTTTTCATGGTATTGCTGCTTTAATTAGCAAGTTTAGGGTATAGAAAGACAACACAAATGGGTGATAGAAAACGGGTGACATGCAACAAAGATCCCAGGCGAGATTGTTGCAATTACATGGCATACGTTCCAGCAAACTGAACCAGCGCTACGCCCACTCCCGCCTCCCCTGGACCGCTCCCAACCCTGCAACAAGAGGATAAATGGGCTGAGATATGCTGGCCATTATGCATTATTATTCATAAGAGAGGGTGTGTTATTATTGGCACCACCTAGCAGCGGCTGTTTAGAACTTGGAGTGAATAACTCTGGTCATTACTGATTGCACAATTACAAAATGTTGCTGCTACAAAATGTGAGCTCTTTTTTTCTTGTATGTAAAAGGGGTCAGGGTTCGGATCAATCAGGGCTCACGTACTGCAAAGGGGATGTGACGTGTTTCACAGTAGGCTACTTCCTACATGCAGTACATCTAATATATTTAGCATTTAGCATAATTCTCAGAGCAGATACATCTTATAGTATGTGTTATTTAGTCATACAGTCAGTATAGAACTACTGTTCTAGTCAGAGTCCCCACTAACAGGTCATTACTATGACCCACACACATTATTACCAGCTAATCTTAAATTACATTGGCTAATGGTGCATTGCGTGAGCTGATGTCACATTGCATTACCTAATGACATGCAGTATACTGTACTGAGAAGGAGCCCGGAGCGCTACTTTGGCCAGGCTGACTTGGGTGGCTGTTTATGTTGAGGCAGTGCATTCCCCGTTCGCCAGGCAACCAAACGGTTTACGAGCAGTTACTCACACAAAAGCACGGGGCGGGCTGATTGCTCAGCTAATTGATCTCCACCAGAGATCACAGAGCTGCACTCGTAAAGAAAGGGAACGCCTCCCATGACATCACCGCATGCTGCACGGCGAGACACGGCGCGCAAGTCGAGGGAGAGACTTATTCCCACACTGAGGGAGGCAGTCTGCAGGGAGACCAAAGTGTCACATGGAAAGCACGCATTCAAACAAACACACACAAACACACACACATATATGCATCTATTAATCAAGAGTTAGAACAAGCAAATGGATCCCCTTAGGCAGAGTAATCTGTTACTAGTCTAGAAGGGCTGGTGGCATAAAGACGACCTTATTAGATCTTAGTAAAATTTAATTACATGAGCTGCAAAGACTTGGAAACATTTGTAACGCCATATTATCTACAGTGCATCTTAAAGGATGTTTCCAACCAAAATGTTGACTATTCTTAATACACACAGGGAAATTCCTGGGAGGTCAGAGGTCAAACTTATCTACAGAAGCTGGATAGGTATTTAGTGTCTTTCTCAAGGACCCAACACAAGAGCTTGAACTCAGGTTGTCCAGTTAAAGAGGTCTAGCTAAACACTATGGCACCCTAATGCCCAGCATGCAGGAGACTAACTCGTGTGTGGTGGAATCACACTATTTGTTCTTTGTGTGGAGCGCTATCATTTATATTTTACTATATTTCAACCCGGTCTCCTAGAAATTACATTTATTTATTACTAAGTTTTCCCAATTACGTTGTCGTGACAAATGTCACTGCTGCCTGGATTATGTTCAGAGTCGATATTTTTTGAGTGAATGAAGCACTACATGTATCTGCCAGGGTACCAATCTGTGGTAAAGATCGTGGTTTCGGTTAAATGTTAATAAACGTGTTGTGCCTCTGTTTTCTGTATTAAACCAAGACCATAATCTTTCCCTGACTTCAACCAAGTGCTACCAGTGCCAACATAACCATATAAAAGTTGAATAATGCTGTAGTGACTACAAGCGGATATGGTTTTGCGAAGCTGGAAAAAAAATTAAATATGTAGTCACTGAATGTTTTACTGATACGTCCAGTATCAACATTATTGCGAATTGCCATTTCCTCATTATGTTGACAGAAAATGTACTCCGGTCTGCATTATGTTTCCTTCAAAACTTATTTGCTGTTGCAAATTAGTTTTATATAAATGTAATTGCCAGGAGATGGGGTAGTATATTTTATTTTTATGAAAGCTGCCATGTCCCTGTTGTGGTTACAGAGATGTACAAAAACATACAAAGGTCTCTGGTAAGATTTTTGACCATTTCTGCACACAAATAATAATAATAATTTTTCCCTTTTTTAATAACCGTACCCTTAAATTATTTAACACATTTATTCAAATGAAGGTAATACTATTAAATATTGTAGCAAAATATTTACCATCATATCTGCCAGGCTCTGAACAGATTTTAAAAAAAATAAAGGCTGCAAAAAGCTTCATAAACAAGACCTTTCATTTAAGAAAATCCTAGCTGAATACTGCATTAATAGTTTTTCTGACCTCTTTTGTCTTCTAGCATCTGACATCAACTAAAACAACGATAAGATCAGTTTATACCTACACTAAAGCTAAAACCGGACAAACGTAGTGACCAGCAGATTTTTACACAGACATAGAAACGTGCTCAGGCTTGGGTGAAGTAGAAGAATGAGATGGCTTTAGATAGCCTTTCATCTCGGGGATAACTCAATTCATTAGCTCAGCTTATACCTTTTCATCTCTTATCTGGTCTCGGGGCACAAAGTGCACTCTTGTGTGGTTTGGCAGCTCCTCAGAGGTGAAAGGTGAGCTGAGTGATGGGTCGTTATGTTTCTGTGTGTGCTGTTATGGTAGCAGAGCAGACACAACTCCCCACAGGGAACAGAGGTGTTGCTGCCAAATTGGCCATGATGGCATCATTAGATTGATAGCATCTGTCCTAATACAGCCAGGCAGATGCAGCTAAACTGCCCTGTTAGCCTCTGCCCTTGATATCAATCCTGAAGTGGATAATGGAGATGGTTCTTGTCAGAAAAAATCAATGTGATGACACCTAAAGGTTTTGAAACCTTAAAGTTTGCCGCATCTGGTCAGTTACTTTTTAACCAAATAACACAAATAGGCTGACAAAACTGCATCACCATCATGCTTGCTTAATTGTCGCACTCAAGCCAAATTCGTGATAAGCAATGAATGACATGTCCATGGGCTGACACTTGCCCTAAACTAGCCAGAGTGCTGCTAACAGGAGCAGATTCTTAGCTCAAGTCTGCACTCCAAATACTTTGCCAAATCTGGCAACCATATTTGGTTGTTTTAACGTATGGTCCCTCAGTGCCAGAACTCAACTCAGAGCACTGATAGCCAGCTGCAAGCAACCTGAGTGGACTGACCACCTGGGTAGGCAATGTGATGGAGCCTGGAGACTAACAAACGTGATAGGCTGAGAGTCAGTCAGTCAAGCGTACATGTCCAACAGAAAATAAAATTGATTTTCGCTGAGAAATCAGTATATATATATTTGGTGTTTGTTTGGCTTGTGTACTCATTTGGTCAAAGTTGTAATTACCAAAAGAGAAGAAATTTAAGTTTTATTAATTTTTCTGAAATGATAGCGCCCTCTACATTATTGTCAAGGGGACGTGAATCTTTGGTCACAGCTGGTACTACTGGTAGCCTACTGGTAATTTGATGGGTGCATTGGTTGTGTAGTTGGGCACTAAAAATTGTTTGCAATATCCCTTTAATTCCAACGTCCATACAGGTCGTTAATCAGTTGCCGTCACCACAGCTGGACCCATGAAAGAGAGACAGCTAATGTTAGCTAGACCCGCTAGACACTGAGTGTGTGGGAGCTGCTGGTGACTCTGCAGGTGTTGAAATGACGTGACTGAAAACTGATGTCTAGTGGGAACCAGTGGTAAAGCTAGCAAGCTAAACTGACACAGAGTGGAAGCTAGTTCACCTAGCTGACGTGGAAACGCCCACCCAGAGGCTTGAAGCTTAGACAGTGTTTCCACAAATATGTCCTCCTTTGCAAAATGGAAAAAATAGCTACAGTTTCATTGCAGTTTATATTTCCTTACACAAAGTGAGGACAATTCAAATTTCGGTTTGACTTTAGGCTTTGATATCTTCTTCACTGAACATAACCACCAACCCCGAGACACATTATTTGTCTCTTGAGACCCAAACTTCCTGTGGAAAGAAATTCTTGTATTTCAGCAGAGAAGTTAATGGTTTTTACAGTCTGAGTCTGAGGTTTTTTTTGAAGCCACCATCAGGTGGCCATTAAAGGAACTGCATCTTAAGGCACCTGTAGATTGGCTTTAACCTTCACTTGTTATTTACTTGTCACTTGTTTGCTATATGACAGACTATAGAGTAAAAGCTGCTTACTGTCTAGCTAATGTTTTCTGCAGTTTACTTCACCATGTTTCCGTTCTTGCCCACAGTAATAACTATGAACTCTAACCGTGGACTAATGTCCAATGAGGGCTATGATTTAAGGGGGTTTTCATACCAAACAAAGCCTACAGCAGCTGAATTTCACGATTGCCGTCACCCAGAGAAAAGGAACCATCATTTGATGTGGTGTAATGTCGATGGTTGCCTGTTCCTGTCCTAGAGGGACAACAGAAGAAATCTGATGTTTATTGATGAATTCACGTGATATCAATGTTCAGCACAGAGGCAGGTGCAGCAAAGTGAACCCAGTATTCTCATTTTTGAAACATCCTCTGACCTCTAATATGTGTCTCATTAAAACCCCGTCACATATACTAACTCCTCATGTTCTAACGCTCTTGTTTTGTTAGCCATGCCATCTCTCTTTTGACTTGATCAAAGAGGAAGGTCTTTAAATCATTCTCGTATTGGCGGACACATTTTGATGCTTTATTTGTTTATATGACACCAAGGTGACGGGGGTTGTTATTGATGAAGCAGTCCTCAAAGGTCATTGCGTAAACCTGCTCCGTCCTGTGCGAGATAGAAATCTCCCTGTAACAGCTCCAGTTATTTTTCTTTCGCTGTTTACATTCTTGGCCTCAAGTGAAATCATCAAAAGCCGCCCGGAAACTTGTAAAAAGGATTCATCATCTGGAGAGCTTGTTGCAGAAGTCCTTTGTTGTTGTCCTCGCCCTCATCAAAATCACAGCTGCTGCAGTGATGTGTGATCGAAATATTTATTGTAGGAAACCGTGCGTCTGGTGGAAGTGGGCCTGGAAGCAGCTGAGGGTGACGGATCGTAGCTCTCGCTTTTTATATTTGTGCATTACCGAGTCAAACATGCTTCATCAGGGAAAGTCCACGAATGCTGTGTGACAGAAACGCTTGTTTGCGAGAGTATTGGCCTCAATAAAGATGAGTCTCAGTGCACCCTTTTAGAGCCATGGCAGCTGATACCACTTTTCTATAAAACTCTATTTATGACAGTGATTTATTGAACCGTCACAGCGGAAATCTTTCATGATTTACTCCCAGCCTTCCAGTATTATAATGATATATTTGTGCCATCTATTTTTATGGAATATGATGTGATCAGTGACTTACAGTGATGTCTTTATAATCCTACAGAGGAATTACTTCCAGAGAATAAAACATAATCACCGACTTAATCACTGCCTGATCAGCAGGACACACAGCAAAAGATTTAGCCATGACTTCATCCATCAAAGCTCTATTACAATTCTCTTTTTAGTAACATTTCAGATTACAACCCACTAATTACAGTCTAATTATTTAGTATATACAGGGTATGTATTACTGGGCACCTAAATCAGGACAAATATATATAAGTAAATAAATTGTGTGTATGTAAGCCCACTGCAGGAAATATGTAGAAAATGCAATATAGTTTTGGAAACACATTCTGCTAAAATCACGATATACTTCCAAAATATACTCTGTGGGATGTTGCAATGAAAGTTTTTTAAATATGGAGGACTATTAGGATTATTATTAATATTGTGTACATTATTATTGTCTCTGGGGAACAAATCATTAGGCTGTACCTCTATAGCTGTAGCTATAAAACTGTTCTGTGCATGTTTTTATGATGATGATAAAATTCTGGGAAACAGTCGTGTACTTTTGGGATCCATTGTATGATTCATCTCTACAATCTCTAACAATCAAAACTGACGTTAAGAGAACGACCAGGAACAGCTTTCATGTCCTGTAATATAATTACCAGCTATACAACACAATAAAAAGTGCATATCTACTTCATGGATATTAATGACCTCTTTTGACACTTGTGAAACATCACCCACATATATACAATATATATACAAGTGTTATGCAAGCATTGCGTAATCTCTATATGCTTTGCAGTGAGACCTTAGAATCAAGTATATTTGATGCAACCTCACCATCACGAGTGTGTGAGAGCTCGGTGAGAGTGAGGCCAAGATGTGTAGCGGCACACTGAGAAACAAAATATGCACCCTCCTTAAAGAAACACGTGATACTATCTAACTCATGGAGAGACTCACAACAAGTATGTTTCTGTATATGTGTGTGTGTCTCTGAAACCACTAAACCAACTGTTGTCATGAAAATATGGCTCTGTAATCTATTAAGGGCCGAGTGTTGTCTTTGCCTCAGATCACAGGCTGTGATGGACCCTGTTTGATCTGGCACACGTCGTCAGCTCATGATATGAGTGACTGTACAGGATTATACACAGCGAGAGAGTAATTGGTCCTGAATAAACAACAATTGTGCTGGAATTCCATCTTTCTCCATCTCTGAAGAAGCGGTGCATTCTTTTCAATGCAGATCACACACAAGCCCTGCCTCAAGCCTCTCTCTCTCTCTCTCTCACACACACATTGTATGGTTAAACATCTGACACCTGTTGACAGGGTTGGTAAATTTCTGCTGTGGCGGCGCTGAGTACTTCAAACCATCCATAACCAAATTTCATTAGAGATCATCATGTACAGACGTTTGATTGTTTCTGAAGTGCGCTTTCCTCTGTAGACGGAGCGAAAAACCGCCTCCACCAAGCTGTGGGATGCGTAATTTTCATCCCATATGCACACCCACCACGAGCGCTTCCTTCACTAAGCCTGATAGATGGCACTTGAACATAAATAGATTGGAATAGCATAGCTCTAAGTAGGCCCTTGAAAGCAAATGAAAGCAGACCCAGAAAAGACACCTTGTTACTCTGGATGTCCAGTGCAAAATCACAGTAAGCAGCTAATTTGTTGTAACCATTCCTTTATAACCTCACTTTATATTTGGAATTTCAATTTAGTTTTTCTCTAAAATAGTGACATGTATGCATTTCTTGAATACAATACTATAATCATATATGTATTTTCCTTCTTCCTTCTGCTCAGTATTTAAACAGCGACATATTTTTCCTTTGATTGATTTTTTGTTGTTAAAGTTTTAGTTTGTGGTAACAAACCTTTCTTTGTCTGTTCAATTCTACCATCTACTACAACTACTTCAATCTTCTGTTTATTCCAAACAAGCGACTGCTGGCAAAGATGTGAAAACACATCATTTCCTGTGGTCCAAATGAATTTACCTACCTGACACCGAGTGGAGGAAACACACATAGGAAACATAAAAGCTTTCACGAGCTGCGAGTTGGCAGTGCAGAGAAACAAAGGGGTCATTTATTCATATGAAAATGTCACATATTATTTGTTGTACTTTATTAATACCATTGTAGGATTGTTTTTATTATTACACATGTGCAAGGCTCACAAGCAGGCATATATGCAGGTATGGACTGAAATGAAGAACTTTTTTGGCTGAACCAGTGTGAGGCGAGTGATCTGTATCAGTGGTACTTGTACCCCAGGGGGGCACTTCTGCAGTTGCCAGCTGGGAAATATTGTCGAATATCTCAATAAATATGAAAAAAATAGAAATGAATTTTTCAATGAGAAATGGATAAATAGTTGAAATAGTTAGCTAAGTGATGGATAAATGGTTGAAACCATGGATTTATTAAGGATTCATGGTTCAAAGATGGAGCCCCATTCATTCTTATGAAAGCTGGTCACGGGGCACATACGTACACCAGAAAGGCCTCCACAGGCTTCCTTACACTTCCGCGTTTTGGGGCCCATAGAGCATGCTCAGTAGAGTTCTTCTCCAGCCGAGCCGGTTGAGATGATGAACGTGATGAACGTGGAAGTTGCAATACCCTGTGCAGCCACTACGAGAAAATCACTTCACAGTCCTGCGACGTTCCTGGGGGCTTGGTTGAAACAGGTAGCTTCTGACACTACTAGTACAAATGCAAACTTGACCAAACCAACCTAAACACCGACTATTGTAACAATATCCACTTCTACATAGTTAATAGTGAAAAATATCATCTACTTTAAAATCTGTTCAAGTGAACACGTCTGGAACATGACAAAAAGGCTTCAAATTCTTCACTTACTCACTTCACATGTATCTTCAGTACATATCTTCACTCTTTGAGCAGTGTTTCTTTATATGGAGCACAAACTGTTGAAGAACGAGGGTTACCTGTGTCCTGACTCTTCAATGGTACATATATTCAGTTATTTGGCAAATGTGCGACAAATGTTGCAAGGGGCATTTGGACCCTGTTGCTCTAAACACGGCTTATCAGCACTCAAGCTATTGTCACTGCTGGACAACTACTGCAGCGACTGTGTGAGCAGAGCGGGGATGTGTGGATGAGATAGCGCAGCGCTCATTAGAAGGGCCTGAGGACAGCTGTGGAGATAGCGCTTATTAATCTCATGACGCTCTCTCACACACACACACACACACATAAGAAAGTACATTTTTACCTTTGAGAGAGACCAGTCTGCAAAGAGACAGATTCAGATTGAAATTCACGCAAAAGAATAACTGACTTCATTTATTTGTCTCTGCGGGCTTCAAACACAAGAAAAAGTAAATTATTATGCTGTTTTTTTAAAAAGTAATTGTGTTCTTTGAAGTGATGGCGGCAGCGTTACAATAAACACACATCTATCTCTGAATATTTTGGAAGATGAAAGTACAGTACCAGCATCGGCTTTCTTCAGCACCGAAAACTAAGAGCATTCCATTTCCTATTCATGAAAAAAGCCCCGTTGCATTTTTCCTCACACTTCCCTTAAGTGGAGATAACATCTGGGATAAGAGAGCAGTAAAGAGTAAGAGGGAAAGGGAGGAGGGAGTGTGTGTGTGTGTGTGTGTGTGTGTGTGTGTGTGTGTGTGTGTGTGTGTACGTCTGGGCCCCCCATTCAGAAGGAGTGTTTCTGAATCCCAACCACCTGCCAGCTCCGGTCCCTTATGGCAGGTGTGAGTTGGTTTGTACGTGATTCAGACCACTGATGAACGTGGAGCATATGTGACAGTCTTATCGCCGGCATCTCCCTGTAATAACATTAAGACGGGCGCATTGATGGAGAGATTACTGAAATGTGGGGAGCTGTGAGGGCTGCTCATATGAATGGTACGTGCCTGATTCAGCATAATAAAGGAGGAAAGTAACCTAAAAGATAAAAACATCACTAACACGAGGATGGTGACAGTAGAGAGTATGGAGCCCCAAAGTGTTCTATATTAAAAAAATGAAGTAAAATAATAACAAATCACATTAATAAATTGTGTAAAATATATAAATGAAACTATAATTTGGGAAATAATTACAAACATTATTAAAGCTCACCGCATTATTATGAAATGTTATGTCATCAGTCTTATTTTAGTTTTATAAGAGTTTGTTTTTAATTATTTGTTTTATTCAGCTTAAGGCTGCACATGCTACCCACCTAGCTGTCTAACTAGTGAGACTGGAATATTTTCTTCAATTATTACACAAGTTGTTAGTTCATTTATATATCTTACACAATTTAATCATGTGATTATTTATTTAATATCTTTTTTATTTATTTAATATTGTCCACTTTGGGGTTCCATAAGCAAAAACGAAAGGCCTGAAATCATGGCAGTGCATCAGAGCGTGAGGAAAGAACTTTAGGGTCAATATTAACGAGTGAAAATAGCAATGACAATAAATCACCAGTCTCTCATATGTGTGGGAGAGCGGAAGAAAGTTTTCCTGCCTGACATCACCAGGGTTCAGGGGTTAAATTCACAAGCAGGTGGCCAAGCGAAAGGGAGCCTGAACCAGGACGTTTCTTTTAGAGGCTCCATTATTCTCCAGACCAAAGCAGGCCGAGCCACACCATCTGTTTCAATAACCTGTTGTCTTAATATGACAAACTCATACCAGAAGATTGAGACTTTGTGACGTCTTTCAAGTAAATGCATTTTCTCAGGATCTCACCAGACTGCATTTGGCTCTCAACCACAACTGCAGATAACATCGCTGTCAGACAACAAGCTCATATTTCCAAAATGTCAGCTTTTCAGGAGCTAAGAAAAACAGCACTGTTTTGCAGCTTGATGACACTGCATTCGGTTTCATGAGTCTAAGAGTTTGGAGTTTCTCAACTGACAGGGGACTATGTAACCATGCAACTGGAGGGAAAACATGAAAATCAGCAAAACTGGAGTTACATGGTTTTCACATGACAACAGTGCCACATGGGATTGTATAAAATTGAGCACTAAACGTATTATTCCGGTTAAAAACATTATGACTAGCTGATCTGCAAAATGTCAAGGCAGAAGTTCAGTGTCTCTCTCTCTCTCTCTCTCTCTCTCTCTCTCTCTACCCAGCCTGCCACTGTAACCTGCATGCCCGGCGCTGTCGTTTCAACATGGAGCTGTACAAGCTGTCAGGCCGGAGAAGCGGTGGCGTCTGTCTCAACTGCCGTCACAACACAGCGGGACGCCATTGCCACTACTGCAAGGAGGGTTACTACAGGGACATGACCAAGTCCATCTCTCACCGGAGAGCTTGCAAAGGTAACAGGACACAAGAAAGGTTGGAAGTTATAACATTATAACTTCACCAGCATTCTCACAGTGTCATTTTGTGTTAAATAAAAGAATTGGCATTACACCTTCCTCTAAAATTAGGCTGAGGTCAAGTTCTGTTCACGAATCCTCTGTTTCCAGTGGTGGAAAGTAACCCAGTTAATATATTCAAGTACTATACTTAAGAACAAGTTTGAGGTACTTTAGTATTTCCATTTTATGCTACTTTATACTTCTACTCCACTACATTTATCTGACAACTTTAGTTACAAGTTTCTTTTTCATGTTTTGCATTAAAAACATAATAAGCCTTTAAAATGTAAGCTACTGTTACAGACTTTTTGGGTTGTGACATTTTACAAAAAAGTAGTGTCTAGTTTCAGATGTCTGACCCCTCAGATTTATCTTGTGACCCTTTGGAGGGGAACTGACCTCTACATTGAGAAACACTGGACTAAACCACCTAACTGTATATACAGTAGTTCAAACTAGCTCCACCTCGATCAGCTACAGTAGTAAAATGCTACCTACACATCAATGCATCAGTATTAACAATCTAATATCATGATATATAATAATAGATCAGTCACAGGGACCACTTTTTCTTTACTTTTGATAAATCAATAAAAAAGTACATTTTGCTGATAATACTTTCACTTACATAGAACTTTGAATGCAGTATTTTTTCATTGTGATATAGGCACATTTGCTTAAGTAAAGGATTTGTGTACTTCTTCCACCACTGTCTGTTTCACACTTCAGGTATTAAAGGAATTCTTTTAAAAAGTTGCGGAGAAAAGCGCCCACCTGTCTTGGTGTCTGTGAACTGACCTGTGCAGCTCCCAAGCTATTTGGGGTCCTCTGTGGACCCCTGACAAGACAAACACAACAAACAGAACAGAGGTGTGAGCTGATCCACTGAACAGAGCAGCGGAAACAACTCGCTAATCGCCCCTCTCCCCTGTTCATGCTTATAACACAGCGCATGGGCACAAAAAAACCAACACACTCACACAGGTGCGAGCACATACGTCAGGTTTGAGACTGAGCGGCCGAGGATTAATGTGTGGGGAGACAAAAGCTGAGCTCCTTCTGTCTTGCAGCACCTCAGGGAGTAAAGACAGGCTACGAGGCCCTGAGCAAACAAACTGCTGCCACTCAGTCACTCTGGCTATACACTCACCAGCAAAATATCCCATAGATGCTCAAAATACTTGTACATATCTACACCTGTCTCTGTCTGTGCGACAGTATATTTGCCTACAAACTAACAAACATGGATGGTGAGATGAGATGATTGTTGTATTTAGAGGGAATGTCTGTTTATAGTGGGGGAAATTAACCACAAAAAAAACGTTTCAAATGTTACTAATTTATGGCAGTACTTCTGCGCGCTGCTTTTAAACATTATTGGATGCCATTGTACATTCACATCACAATTTCTTACCACATACTAATGACAAATGAATGACTTTGGGCGGATGGACATACTGCGGTCTTGAGCAACATCCACCGCTGAGCCATGATTGGCTGGTGACAGGGTCCTAGGATGCCTATCCTCTGGTGCCCCTATCCTCGGTATACCGCCGGCTATTTAAACACAGGAACAGCAACATGATATTTCCTACTGCATGCCACAACAGACTCTTTCAACTTGCATGAAATGAAAGAAAAGCCATGAGCAACAGGGCCTACAGAAGTGTTTTTATAGTTGGGTTTTTTGTATCAGAGACAGTCAGAGATCACTCTCAAACAGAGCGCTGGGATTGATTTGCCGCATGTGGCGGTGTTGTGCCGAACACAAGCTTGATAGATCATCTGTACTTAGCTAAAAAATGACAAATGGTTCTTTGCGGCATTGTTTCACACTGCCAGCCTAAACATTTTCACAAGCTATATTTGGGGAGTGGTTAGGTTCAGGGGGCTGGAGCAGGGAGCAGGTTAGTGTAACAGAGGTTCTCACTTTGCCTAATGATGTAGCAACATCCATAGATCTCTGCTAAGTCTTTTCAAACAGCTGAATCAGTAACCTGAAAAGTTCAAGCCCCTCTCCCCATCCCTCCATACACCCAGCTCGGTGCTCTGGGATCAAACCCAAACAGCTTGATTGCTGCCTTTCTCCTCAGGTGACAAAAACAGGGCGATGTGACATCAGTTAGAAAGCACTATATTTATTGTTCAAATCAGCCAACCACCCCACTCTGCTGTTGTTGGACAGGAAATACAGCGCTGTGCCAACACAGCCAGGAGGAAGTCTGCTTTCATTCCCCATTCCTTAACCCCCGCCCCCTCCCTCACTAACACTCCACATCTCAACAAAATGTCCTCTCAACAATTTGCTTAATAGTTGGAGGTTTAGTGAAAAAAATGGCTCTTCTGCACTATACAGCGCCTATATCTCCAGTGGCAGCGTGGAATGCCTCATGCTTTATTTCCCAGATTAACAACTTCACCCCTCATCAAGCGCAGTGTAAACATGGCTCTTGGAGAACCACAGTGCACGCCCCCCGCCCCTAACAGTTTGTTTTTTTTCCCCCGTCCCCTCATACGTTTGGCAGTCTAAGCCTTTAACTAGGCACAGCGAAGCCGCAGAGATGAAGCTGGTACATGGTTCACTGCACGGCACTCCTCCGAACCCCTCAGCAACCATTCAGCTCCACAGGCCCCCCCACCGCAAGCTGTAATTAATTAATGTGTCCAGTTTGTAGGAGCCCCCTGCGAAGGCAATGAGGCTGTGGTTTTGCATTAGGGGACTTTTGAGATTGCAGTGGTGAGATATACCTTCAGTCTAACGGTCATTACATTAAGTTTTTGAAAAAACAAAAACAAACAAAAAACTATTTTTATTGCCTTATAAACTTAATTCGGTCTATCACATTTAAATGTAGAATAAATCATAAATAAATGTGTCTGCAGCTTCTTAAAGGAGTAGTTTGACATTTAGGAAAATTGGTTTAATCGCTTTCTTGTTGGCTACAGCCAGGAGACGTTTAGCTTAGCTTAGCACAAAGACTGGAAACTGCAGGAAACAGCTAGCTTGGATCTATCTGAAGGTAACAAAATCACCTACCAGCTCACCGATGAACATGTTATATCTTTAATCTTTAATCAAAAAACAAGTGTAAAAATGACACACTGTGCCAGACAATTTCTTGGCCGGGAACAGTATGCTAAACTAAGCTAAGCGACTGTTGGCTGTAGTCTCAGAGAGTCATGACGTCACGTACGAGTGAGCCTCTGTTCCACCAGTGCAGTCTCACATTCAGTATTTCTTTCATCGTAATTTCTGAAAAAATTAAACGTTTTCTTGAGGTTTATTTTCCACATTCTAAGACAAATCGCCTTCCACTACTGCATTTGCTCTTATAAGTCTTATAAGAAACCGATTACTTTGTTTGCATACAAGACGCCCAGCTCCCATGAACATTTATCAGCACAGCAGCGCGTGTACTTACGTCAGTGGAGCTCAGTTTCCTCCATATCCATAAAAGTCACCAACACTCCCTTCTAATGTCATTTCCAAATCGTCATGCAATCTCTGCTGTCTAAAAACTTGTTCACTCTTCAGTCGTCTCTGTCTTGCTGTTATTACAGACATGTCTGAGCTAGCCGCGAGCTGCGATGTTTAACGACGGTTGAGGGCCTATGGGAGATGGTGTTACTTAAAAGCTGTTAAAAATCAGAAATACTGAATAAGAAATTACTGCCCTTATCTATACATACGGAATGAACAACATACTGTTGAGTACGGCTCTGTTCCAAGGCTTTTTAGTTATTTATGTTGTTTCAAATGTCAATCTTGAACGAGGTTTTCTTACTTCTAGACAGATATGAGAGTGGTATCAATCTTCTCACCTAACTCTCAGCAAGAAAGCAAATAAGCGTATCTCTCAAATTGTCAAACTATTTTATTAATAAGTAGGCACAGACTGAGACTTCTGGTCCCTGAAATATTGTCTGTAAAAGCTTTAGAAGGTGACAACAGAAATCTTCTCTCTATGATATCATTGCTCATTTTTATTATAAGCTGCATTATGCGATATTTTCATTGCATTTGTAGTTTCCATTAAACAGCCCTCCCTCATGTTTATGTAAAGAACACACTCATGTTGAATTCTCAGAGGAAATGAACTGGATCCCTAAAAATTTCCCCTTTTGATTTTATTTCAACAGATACACTTGGAAGACGCTTTTATGAGACAAATCAAGTAGAACAAAAACAAAGAAGTTAGACCTTTTTAAAAAAAGATTTAATAAGCATCTTGTTACGTTCATGAAGCTCCATAAATTCCAGCTAAAAGCAACTCCAACCTCTACTGGACCACTTCAAGCTAATTTCAAATGACTCTGCTGGTACATATAACACATGCAGAGCTAATGGGGAGGCTGGGCTTCCACTTCAAACACTGGCTTTATGGTAAACGTTTGGCAGAGCACACACACACACACACACACACACACACACAGAACGAATTTCTCACATTTAACTTGCGATCCCCCCAACTAACAGCTTAAACAGACTTTGAAGTGCGTTCCACTCGTCCATTAATGGGAAACATTATTCAGGCAGTATTTGCAAGGAACTCTTTGCCAGAAAGCTTTACATTGGAAACTCAATCTGAAGAGCACACAGTCTGTCTGATCACAACGGTGCAGAGGACACAAAGCCTGCTCTCAAGAAGCTCAAAGACACATGCAGCCCTAAGCACACACACACACACACACACACACACATGCATGCATAACACATACTCACATACATTTTGAGTTACACACAGTAGACTGATACTGTGCGTTGAGAGTGAAATACTATAATTAATCAAGTTATTTACTCTTCTGCGTGCCTTCCAGAGCAGACCTAATGAAGAATCCTATGGTCATTATGGGTGGAGGGAAGGAGTGTAATTTGATTGAGGTTTTATGCTGGTGCAAGGCCCAGTTCCCCATCTGTGATGGTCTGGAAAGAAAACACAGCCTGCTCTAATGTGAACGATTTCTCACTAGGTTTTACTGCTAAGATTACTGTTTTATTGTATGGAATATGTAGAGTCAGCGGCAGAGGACAGGCCAGAGACACACTGTAGTCATTTGAAAGCTGATATTTGTTTTGTAATGGCACTGGTTTTGTAAACCACTCATGTTCTCATTTTTCAAATCACAAGTTGTTTACTTGGGTACAATCATAGCTTGATGTTCTTGTGCTCTTTTTTCTCCTTTCCCTTCATAGCATGCGATTGCCATCCGGTTGGGGCAGCAGGGAAGACGTGTAACCAAACAACAGGCCAATGCCCCTGCAAGGACGGAGTGACAGGAATCACCTGTAACCGCTGTGCCAAGGGATACCAGCAGAGCCGCTCTCCCATCGCCCCCTGCATCAGTAAGGCCGACTTCTACCACTGTAACGCACAATGACTGGATCCAGAGCATGTTGATCTGTGTTAACTGCACAAGCAACAACCTCTTTTAGGGCATCTGGTACAACTTTATTAATGAGGGATACTTTATCATTTATAAATAGTTAACTGACTTTATTAATGGTCAACAAATTATTCATATTTACTTTATAAATCAGTAATAATAAGACTTTCATAAAAAAACCTTTGGGTCACAAAATCATGAAAAAAAGACTGATGTAAATACATTTATTAACGACTTATTAACACGTACAACTGCAAGCGTGATAGCATCATATACGGGGAGAAAATCATGGCACCTTATTAGTGACTTAATCACCTTCTAACAAGCCATCAGGTGTGCAGTAATAAATGTTTGTTTTAGAAGTAAAGGGTTGTGGGTTTCTCACTTTCTATTACACCATCAAGATTAATTAAGATTAGCTAAAGAAGCAGCGCTAGATATTCAAGAGGCTGATAGCACCAGCCAAGGGGATTTTTGACAACCTGATAACCCAAAAGTTAATTATTACTGATGTATAAAGCATTAAAAAAATGAATGTCTTAACTATTAAACCAACTTATAATCTCTTTATAAATCATAAAATTCAGCTACTGCTGAAAGCTAAGAAGTTATTTTGAACTTGATCAAGCTCAGGTGCTCATACCCAGACACACACTTTACAGTTACACCAGAAAGTAACAAAGCAAAATGAATCTACACATCTAGTATACTTATATATTTGGCTCTAGAAGCTTGGTGACGTAAGGACTACCCGCAGGGCTAATTAGTAAATTACACGCTTGCCAGCTCCGCTAGAGTTAGTCAGTCATCATCGCTCTCGGACCTTCTCTCTGATTTCTCTCTACTGTTCTGTTTGCTTCTCCCTGACATTTATTTCACTATTGTACACCATTTTGTTCAATACAAAGTTACTGAAGAGGAAAAATAAAGCTCTCTGGACAGTTAGCAAACTCTAAACTTAGATTAGTTTGGTTGCTAACGTGACAATAAGTTCACACAGTTTATTCAAAAGATGTCGTACCAGTAACATACATACAGTTCATACTCTGACAGAGGAGGTTAAATAAAAGTTGATGGTGATGCACAGCTAATAAGCTACAATAGCTTCCTCCATGTCGGACTATCCGGCTCACCGTTCCCCTCAAAGGTTAACTCTATCAAGATGGCTCACTATGGTGGAAATTCATGGGTCAGAGTTCATTAGAACTTCCATATATTTGATTTATAAATTGCTGGTGTGACCATGTTTGTTTAGCCAAATCCTACAAGTCTAAATTTTGATACCTAGACTCCATCAGTGATATCAAATCCTGATGAGTACCTCAGGACAAGACCTGAAAAGGACAGGAGGACATGCTTGTTACGCATGAATTCATGGCTCATGCTCATCTCGTGTTATTTTTAAGATATTTTGGATAGATATTTGGCTGTTTAAACCCGAGCCTGGATAAACAGACCATTAGAGTTCGCCTAACATGGCCTTGTGTGCCTTCAACGCCGTTAACGGCCAGTCTCACAATAAATCCCCAGAACGAGTCCAGGGGAATGATGGCTGATATGTTTATTGGCTGTATCTGCTGCCTGCAGATTCCAGGCCCACGGCAATAAACGCCAACGCCTTACAGAAACAGAGATGGGTCGCTAGTAGCTGCTTTAGCTAGGAGCATCAAGTAGCTGGCTGGCATGAACAGATAAGATAACAGTGATGTCTGGGAGGACATGTACACACCAACAATTGTCCACTATGTTACTGGGGTTGACATTTCTGATAAAGTCGTGTTTGGAAATTGGACATGGTCTCTGTGAATCAGAGTGATATGTTTGGCCAGAATCCACGCTGATAATTTAAACCTGTGAACCTGCTGGAATAGGATTTCTTCAATTTTGTTGAGAAGGTAACAAATGTGGTGTAAAAGTTGGAAGAAATGGGGTTCTTGAAGAGTAGAATATATTTGGTTTCTCGTATATTTTTTGAGATAATGTCTTTTGGTTTTAATAGTATGATATTAAATTTTTGTGATATGTAACTCCCTGCCAGCTCCGACTTTAACAAGACCGGCGGCCTTGGCTCTCTGTACCTACAACATACCACAATCAGGAGGGAGCGGAACATTAATAGGAAACTCACAGTCTTGACACACATTTTTCAGCACATCTGTGTGTCAGAATCAGCTTTCATTAACAAGACATCCCATTAAATCCATCTCTAAGTGTAGTTCATACATACTCCGGGGTTAAATTCTGCTCTTAGGAGAATAACCAGGAAATTGAGCTACATATTTTCCCTCATCACATTCACGTTTTATTCAGTATGCATTGCAATATGATGGCAATGTAAAATCTGTATCTATTCCTTTCTTTGTCACAGAAATCCCAGTTGCATCTCCAACAGCAACTTACAGCACCTACGAGGAGCCGTCAGGTGAGTCACTCAGCGCACATTCTGCTGATTTAAGAACAATAAAACAACAAAAACATGTCTTGCATTAAAGTCATATTCTTATAATACATTAAGTTTTCAAGCTCACCTGCACAATTTAGTAGTATTGCTCTTTTAATGTCTTTTTTAATGTTATTTTATCATGGATTTTTTTTTTAAATCGCTGTGCAACTAAACTAAAGCAACTGCTCCTCCATACCCGTAATGACATGTGATTTCTAGCACATGCATGTTTTTCTATCCATCCATAGTCTCACTCCTCAACTAAACACAAGTCAGTGAGGTCTGACAGCCGCTGATGTAAACTCCAGATATTTTGCCAGTGCTCCCCGTGGCCTAGTTGCCTGTATTCCCAGCCTGCCCAGCAGCCTCTCTGAGGGTTTCAGCCCTAATCTGATTACATGCTTCATTTGCACCAGTTTGTATTTCAATCAAGGCTGGCTGCGCCGACAGTGAAGCCCTGCCCGACCCCATTGTTCGTGTGCTCTGACAAGGGTCTCCATGTTGGACTACTGACATTAGACAATGTGCAACAAAAATATTTACCTGCAGCTTCAGTATAATTTATGTGTCTTCTGTGTCCTTTAATGGCTGATAAGGATGACTATTCATAAATGTAATTTACCAGAAGCAAACAGGCTGTAAACCTGTTGCCTTAGCTGTTTATTTATTTATTAAATTACAGTTTATCAGTTAGTCTTTACCACAATACAGGTTTGGTTAAATAGGCTGAGTCACTTCTGATCATTGATTAGTGTGTGATGAGAGTGGCGCCACTGACTTCATTCAGCTTTGTTGTGAGTCCCACTTCCTACTATAGTGACTGCCGAGGCTGTGTGGAGTTTGGATTCCTGTCAGAAACTCCACACAGTCACCACCCTCCAAATTAGGAGCAGTGTGGTCCCCAGGGACCCCGCAGAATGAACGTGGCACTGCTGCAGGGACACACAAAGGGGGCGTTTGTCCTCGCAGCAGGAGATTGGACCTTAATGAGAGCTGTGGGTGTAATGGCCCAGTGCTGCGATTGCGCTAAGGGGCTAATGGGCAACGTCAGCTATCAAAGGGAGGTATGATAAAGGCCCCCAGGGGCCAGCGGGAGATAAAGAGGCCCCCCGCCCTCAGCACTTCATTTACATGGAAATCAGGCATGCTCGATATGGACTCGTCAAATTCATTTACTTTGGGATTTCCTCTTTTCTTATTTCTCCCGCCACCCCAGAAAGCAGCCAGGCATTCCATCAGAAATGCTTTCTCTACATACGTGAATTCGATCCTCATCCCACGTCCCAAACCGCTTTTTTTTT